>JAGKTI010023563.1:0-14751 GCA_018397915.1 Birgus latro
ACAAAATCAGGTGTGCCAATTCTGTCCCGCACGGATCGCTGATTTCTGTTCTCAATAACGCTTTTGCACTTTTTCTTAACAGGAAAGTCTAGTTTAGGTTAAGGTTACTTTGTTCGTGTCTGGGTACTTTGTTAGTTACGTTAATCTGTTAGGTAAGTAGAGATTAGGTTAGGATAGGATAGGATAGCTTGTTACGTTGGAGTAAAATAATAAGAAAACAGAAAAATGATCATCCCGAGAAAATCAAACTTAGCTCTCGAGGCAAAAATGGTATACAGAACAGAACTCTTCGGCCAGATCCGGGTATAAATGATAAGAATCTTGGCTCATATAATCAAGGTCTGGCCCGAGTCGTAAGTTGCAAATAGAGTCCCTGCTTCTGTATTTAAGAGCCTCCTTTTTCCCTTGATTTTTTTTCTTTTAACGTTACAAGCCTCCCATTTTCCTACTTTTTCCTGTTTATTTTTTGTTTTGCAGCGCTTTTGCAATAAATGAAACCTTATTCCTGATTTGATAATAAAAAGGAGAAATATTAGCAGTGATGGGAGTTACGGTAGCTCGGACTTTTTTTTTCTACATTTTCTTCTTAGTAACCCATAAAACTACGGTAACTGTTAACATTCTGATCTAAACTCAACGCTACCAGAGTTCATTCAGGTCAATTAGCCGGAGATTTTTCGTTCTCTTGTAGCTTATTTTTTAATTCTGAGGTAGAATAGAACAGTACTACTCGTATGGCTCTGTATAATTTTCATGGCACTTCTTCGTGATTAGCATCGTATTCTAATGTTAATCTCGTGTTATAGCTCAGCAGTGAAGATGGAGACAAGGCAGATTTACATACTTAAAGCGAAGAGAGCACAGTGTCAATGAGGGGCCTTTTTTTAACAGTGTATTAAAGATATTTTTTGTTTGCCACTTATTGCATTTCTGTCTGTCTGTCTGTCTCACTGTCTGTCTGCCTGTCTGTCTGTCTCTCTTTAAGGTAATCAGTGACCTCCTCTCCCCTTTTTTCACCAATTACACATCTTATCAAATTGCCTTAAGCCTTCGACAACACGTACCCAATTACCATCCCATTCTTAATGTTGTTCTCACGCTGGATGTTTTTTACGTATTTATTTGTGATATTTTTTCTAAAATTTTTGTGTCTGTTTAATAATCATCCATTCGTCCTTATTTAGTGAGGAAATGCGAAGAGAAAGTGTCCAGCATTTCCTTCAGTGAATTTAAGTAATACTGAATTAACATTTATAAATTTACAACGATGGTGGCACTGTTTTTTTTTTTGTTTTTTTTTTACATTCGTGGAGTATTTGTTCATGATTCCACATTTTAAAGATATTTTCATGTCATCCTGTAATTTCAGATTTTGTTTACATTTCATTCTCATCTCATTAAAATTTTTCTCTATAGATGCACTTCACAAATATCTGTGAGACAGTAATTTCGTGGATTACTAAGTTAAAACATAGGCAACGCTACGCTGTTGCAACCTCCATCTGACTAAACACATATTTCCCACCTCCCTGCACACCTAACCAAGCGCATAACGGCCCTCACCCACCCTTACCCCTCTATATAACGGAGAGACATAAAAACTTAAAAATTTCAGTAGTTTATCCATGGTAATAATGAAGTTATGAGCAGATTTGATGAAATTATGACTAGTGCTTTTTTCATTTCGGTAGCCATTTTTTATGATTACATAGTAGGTACAATCACGAAACTTCATACATAATTATCTATCTATCTATTGCCAGACGCCTCAATCCCGCACGGGGTGGCCACAGACAAATCGCCTCCATGTCACTCTGTCCCCTGCCATTTCACTACCATGCTCCCAACTCACACCCCCCTCTCTCATATACCTCTCCACTCCATCCCTCCATCTCATCCTCGGCCTCCCCCTCCCTCTCGCCCCCTCCACCTCACTCACATACACTCTCCTTGTCAGTCTTTCACTCTCCATCCTCTCCACATGCCCAAACCACCTTAACGTGCTTCTCCTAACGCTTCCCATCACATCCTCAACCACACCACAACGCTCCTTCACTTCCTCATTTGTTAGTCTGTCTCTCCATGTGACTCCACATGATCCTCTCAAATAACTCATTTCCACTGCTCTCACTCTTGACTTCTGTCCTTCCAACAGGGTCCAAGCTTCACTTCCATATGTCAGAGCTGGTATCACAATACTGTCATGTAACAACTTTTTCACTTCCATGCTCACCTCCCTGTTTCTTATCACTGTATTTAACGAACCAGCAACCCTCCTTCCCTGCTGCACCCTTTCGAGCACTTCACCCTCCAGACTTCCATCCTTACTCATCACACTGCCCAAGTACTTAAATTCACTCACATTCTCCATATCCTTCCCATCCAATCTCACTGTACATTCACTGGCTTCACTTCTCTCGAAGACCATCACTTTACATTCATAAAATAATTTATCATGTACAATTTCTGCCTCCAAGGTTTAATAGTTGTGATGTTTTAACAGAAAAATGCATTAAAGTAATCAGTTTTATGTATTACTGCAATTTCATAACATTATATCTCACGGCATTCTAGCTATAAAAGACACCAGGAGACATATTAACACACATTCCTGGACAGTTTGAAGTATGTACTTGTATTAGCTTCTGAGTCCTATCCCGAAAATGAGTTTTTGTGTACTTTTTCATTATTTAAAAAACTACTTAAGACATAGCATTCAGCCTATCAAAAGGCACCAGTTCACTATAAGACACATAACTATGTGAAATTTCATAACTCAAAAGTGAATATTTTCTGATTTCTGGCCCGGAAACGAAGTCTGCGCCCTGCCAGCCGCCCTGCAGCCCAGTTCTGCGGACTGGCAACTATTGATCCCAGTGATAACAACACCCTCCTCTGAGTGTCAGGTGAAGGGGAAAAAAAAAAAGCGATGCAGTCCTTCGTCATTTGTATCTCCGTATAAATATGTACGTCATCTTTCAGCAGCGAAAGTGGATGAGATGGGTGAAGAAAACTGGGCGGGACCGGCTAGGACGATTGAATATACCTTGGATGATGGATTATGTAGTTTGGCCGGTAAGGTATACGTCAAGGACTTCATCGATGGAGCTGAAAATGAATGGGTTGGGCAGAGGGGAGGGAGCTGGATAGGCTGCGATGATGATGAGGCGGAGTGAGAACAGACGAGCATCATATATTGGGCGCTGCTGACGGAGAAAAGGTTTAAAGAACAATTTCCCGAAAGAAATTTAAAATAAAGCTCAGAATAAAATGTACGGTTCTGGATAGCAGGGGGCAGAATAGACTCGGGTGGAGATCTTTGGGACAGAACCCCTGTGAAGAAGGGTGTTGTAGGTTTGACAGTATGTGGGTTGGGATGTGTCGACGACAGTTTTCATGCACAACAAAACATGACACACCTACGTTCCTCTCTTTTAGGCCTATACTGGTCATGTAATGGTGCAAGTTAGAATGGTAATAGATAGTGTGTACTTAATACATGATTTTTATTTCTACTTATGCCCTTTTTCAAGTGGACTTTTTTCCCCATACGAAGCCTTCATCCGACGTGCGAGCATTGAATGTGTCCATTGTCATTATCGCCATCGTCTTAGTGAATGATATTTTTCGTGCCATGTTTTTTAACCCCTCATCTCTTCTTGTCTACCCACTCTGCCTCTCCCTCTTTTTCTCTTCCCCTCCCCCCCCCCCCTTCCTCCGTCTAACTCCCAACTTTCCCTCCTCCAGCCTTCTCTCTTTCCCGTGCCTCCAGCAGAGTGAGTCAGCAACTCCTTCAGATTCCACCTGCTGACACCTCTGTTCCCACGCCCATCACCACTCACCCCACTCTTCCTACAATACACCCACTCCCACCCACCCCACATCCACTCCTACTCTCACACCCACATCTACTCCCGCACATATACCCACTCCACCTCCACTCATCCACTCCCCACCCTTACACCCACACCCACTTACCTACTCATATCAACCCCAAACCTACTTCCACCCACTCCTATTTCTGCACCGATCCTCCTCCCCTTCCACTCACACCCACTGCCACCCTCCCACTCACCTCCACTTGCCCAATCCTATCAACCCCACACCCACTTTCACTCACTCCCTGATCCACACCCGACTCCCAGCCATTGTTACCCACACCCACTCCCACACAGTTTCCACTATTTTATTCCCTAACCAATTTCTACCGGACCGCTATAATACGAGACTTGTTATCTAGTTTTTCCCCTGCTTGCAACTGTGTCTGGTAATGATATTAATATAGTCTGGCTGGAGGAGGAGCCACTCAGGTATAATTTTGCATTGATATCCAGGTATTCTTCGATACTGTTCATTTCTGCTGTACTAGAAAGTTAGGAGCCACAGTCGTATAATGTTATCAGGGTTTGCAGATGTTCTTTCAATTGTTCATCTCGTATTTACTAGAAACTTTGGATATCTGTCTACCTATCTATCTGTCTGTGTATATACCTGTCTGTCTCTATTTGTCTATCTATTTATCTGTCTATCTGTCGGTTTACTGTCTGAATCTGCATCCATTGCGAGGTGGCCTAACAAAATGTCCTCCTGGCGTTTCTGTCAACCCCCTTCGACACACCGCCCTCTTGCACATACTCCTGCATCTTTTCTCTCCTCTCAGTTCTCGGTTTCCCTCGCCATCTACTTCACTCCCTTTGTTGTATAATTTTACCATGCTCTACAGGAGATCTCAGTTGCTTATCTCTTAATTTCCAGAATATTTGTGTTTGATACAGTTGCTGGTGGGATCAAACCAAGCTACTGGTCTGATCCTACCCGGGGGCAGACACTGAGGTGGGTGCAGTACTATTAACCTCTCATGTGTTACCGCACTGTTACAACCGGTCGGGGTTCACTGGATGTCATAAATATGTCACCAGCAAAATGGGAAACCCGCCATTATACAGAATGCCTAAAGCTTCAAGACAAGGTATAAAAGAAAATCATCTGTACACATTTCATAGATATTTCGTAGATTACAGAGCTTGTTTTAGGCAACGTGTGAAACGACCAAACTGCAGCAAACAAGCAAACTTTGAAAATAGTCATTTCATTTACGTTACGCTAATTAAGGCTGCGGTTAGGTTGGCTGAGTTAATCTCGGTTAAGTTTAGGTTACATTAGGCTAGGTAGGTAAGGTTAGATTTGGTTAATTTAGATTAACGCTTAACATAGCTTAGCGTTCTTCTAAATTAACTTAACGTAGCCTAACCTAACCTAACCTGACCTAACCTAGCCTAACCTTATTTAAATTTAACCAAGATTATCCCAGCCTTACCCCCTGTGTTCTGTTATATTATACTTGCCAAAGAAATGCTAGACAATCTATAGAATACTTAGGCATTCTACTGAACTCCCTAGGTAAAGTATATAAGGTCAGAATGAAATTATCTTATTTCATACTTTGCCAAAGAATGCTAGAAATTATGTAGATTACCCAGGCATTCTAAACATTACCTTAGTTTCACACAATGCCGGTAACATACAGATTGTTTGATTCACAGATGCAGCCACCCCGACACAATAGGATTCCCATGAATTTCTCATCACCCACCCACCCACACGCACCCACTCATCCACACAACACAACACAATATAACACACACACACACACACACACACACACACACACACACATTCCCCCACTCCTCACCTTTTTGAGACATGTTATGGGGACGTCGCGCAATGCATGATGTCAACTCGCCCTCACCAAAAGTCGGAAAATTAGATTAGTCACACCTCGGGGTACGGGCCAACAAAAAGGGGATCGTCACTCTTGCTGGACCTTACATTTTGAAACAGGGGCCGAAGTTACAAATTTGGTGCACTGTTGGTCAATGACGTTATTCTCTCTCTCCCACCTCCATCTACCACTGAATAAAGTTATATTGTACTAACTTATATATTTTTCCAGTCAGAATCACCAGTCGTATCGAAACATATGGGAGAACATCGCTCGGGCCAAAGACCGCTCAATCATCATTAAAAGTTCGACCGAAACCTAAGCAAACATCGCTCAGGTCCAGTTTCACTCATGATTACCGGACAGACCGAAACATATAGAGTAATATCGCTTCCTATTAGAATTATTAGACATGCCAAACTATATGGAGATTTTTCGTTCTCAAAACTTCCCTACAAACTGAAACATAGAATTACTCAGGTCTTGTTTCAGTTACACATAATTTTCAGATATGACACAGTTGGAGAAAGATTACTTAGGTCCAGTTTTCATTCCCTCATAATTACCGTATATACCGAATTTATGGAGAAACTTTTTTTATTTAATCATTTCTCTGTGTAGCGATATTCATTTCGAGTGTACATCAGTGGAAGGACCTACCTGAAGTTCTGTTATTTACCTGCATCATCAGGAGTTTTCGTAATTAACCCATTCACTACGAAAAGCCACCCCTAAACTGAAGATCATTTTGCTATAGAAAGAATAAGAGAAAGAAACAACATCGTGATGAAAGGGTGAACAGAGATCGATTCTAATGCAGAAATTTTGTAGAGCTTGTAGTAAGTTTTGTAGGACTCGTGTGAGTATACTGTGCTTTGTAGACGAGGAGTAGTTAACCGTGAGTAGATTTCTAAGTAGATAACCTTAGTTCTCTTTGTCATACAGTGACAGGAGAAGGGAAAGATGAGTTTGGGGTTGTTGTAGATATATTCTCTTGAAAAGATTAACTAAAGTCTATCACACACGAGTACAATATGTGAGTGTGTCCAGCTCGCTATCTCTCAGCCTGCCCCCTCTCTCTCACCGAGCTCCTCACTCTCTCTCTCTCTAGACAACCTCTCGCTCCTGTCTCTCTTTCTCTTCTGCATCCCTAATTCCTCCTTTCTTGTATAGGAGAGCTTGTGACGCGTGTACTGGACGTTCGTTAGAATCTGCTAGAAGCCTGTGTGTCTGTGTGTATGTAGCGTTTCCGGTGACACATTGCAGTCTGGCATTCCTCAAAACTGCAAACGACATTTCCTTTCAACCCTTAGCTTGACTTTCATTCAACCTTCAGACCACACATCCCTGCTCCCAGCAACCATGCATTGTATTATGATAATTTAGAGTCCTGACATCGCTCTGTCACACCCGCTGGCTAACCTGCAACAACATGTAGCAATTATTGATTATAATATTGTATAGACATATTATTTTTCTAGAAACATAATACATTGTAAATATATTGTACAAATAATGGAGCAAATACACTATAGTAAAATTAATTATAGAATATTATATAGCATATTGTAAAATGTGTATGTATAACAGACATACACAAATATGCAAAAGCAGTAGAATGCTAAGATTATAGTAAGAGTTGTTAATATATTTGTAATGCATCTATATGAAATATAATGATATTGTTATAAGAACTGGATACATGTTTATCAGGTAATATAAATCATGATTAGCTTGATACATAATGTGTCTTCTCATCATTTTTTTTTCTTCTATACTGACTAGACAAGTCCCACTTTTCATCTGTACTTCTCCATTCATGTGATTAATTAGGAACACCTGCATTTGCCCATCGTTATCCACCTGACATAATGCGTTTTCTACTGACACTCCTTTCACTTTACATAATTCTTCTAAGACAAGAACAGTACTATTCTTCAATTTGTTCTTTATGGTAACTGTTATGTATGAGTTAGGCGGAATAACTACGCCATTGGTGAGATGGGCGGGAAAAATTGATGAGTCAGTACTGTTACCTGTCTCTAGTCCGGGAGGCTTGGGGGGAGGGGGAGGAGTGCATCTGTACCCTCGTCTGTTTGTGTATTTCTGTTTAGATGTTTAATGTTTCCAATTAATTTTGGTTCTCTATTATTGATGGGTGAGAAATGTGATGATAATTCCTCTATGAATTCATTATTAAAATCTATTCCATTCATTAGTGGAAGTCAGATTATTTTCTCTGTTCTCATTGTTTAACTTAGCAATATAATATTAGCTCTTATTGGTAAGTTTTCTACTATATAGAAAATAGCAGAAATTGGTCTTGTAGTCTCTGTATAACTAATGTCTAACCTTATCATGCCTTCTACTGTAATTTGTTTGCCATCCACAGCATATAAGTCTAAATCAGATTCTTCCAGGAAAGTTACTTTCTTCTTTTTCTAAAAATCCTAATTCTTCTTGTGTTACTAAATTCACTGGAGAGCCTTTATCCAAGAATAATGAAATGTTTCGATCTTCACATACAGCTCCTATCAAGATACACTCACTTCCCAACATGCCTCCTATGTGAAATTAGACTTGGCTTTATCTATGATTGGTCGTTTTTTGTCGTGGGCTCGTGGTTTGCCCTTCCCCCGACTTAAAAATGGAAATCAGTTTTTCTACTGTCTTACAATTTGAGGTCCAGTGACCTTGGGACTTGTTATGTCTGCAACATGGGTCACACCCTTGTGCATTTTGTCTATCTTCTTTTGTTTTGATAATGCGTTCATTTTTTGTGTGTCCAGGATTCGCACAATAATAACATAGAGTGGACCTATCTCCCGAATCTGATCCTCGAGATGACTTCCCATATTTAGGTTCTTCTGTGGCACAGCTTCTGCTAGGACTCCACGCAAACTTTTGTGAATGCCTGTGGCCTGGTGTCTGCGATCGCAGCCTCGAAGTTTGTGGCTGTTGTTCTGTCTGTTTTGGGGTCGCGACCGATTTTGTTCTTTGTTTGGGGTAGCTGTTTTCACGGCTGCCCCTGTGTCTGTCATTCTCATTCTGGTAATATTCGACTGTGCTTCAGTCACCCCTGCTTTGCTACAATTCATCTCTACCTCGTTCGTTAAATCTAGCAAGCACATTCCTGGGGTGTAAAGTACCGTCTTCGCTATCTTCAGAATCCTATCCGGTAATATACACAGTGCAGCTACATAACCAAGGATATCTGTGACATGCAGTGGTGTCATTTTCCCTTCAGATGTTACCCAATTTGAATTCTCTATGGTAGCTAATAATGTTCTCTTAGTGTAGAAACATCTGCTCTTATTTCACCTAGGACAGGTTTAGGTGTATGTTCTCTCATAAGATACACAATCTTATGTAATTCTGGAAGTATACCTGGCAAAAAGTTTATACCTCCAGAGAATTTCTTCAGTAATTCTGTCTTTAACTTCTCATATGTCTTAGCTCGTAGGCATTTATCAGATCTAAGTAAATCACCTGCTGGACATCTTCCCTGGTTAATCCATGAGGAAAATATTGCTATTTTCTCATTTTCATCTGATACATGACTCTTAACAAAAAAAGTTGTTCTCACTGGTTTATGAGAGACATAACATCGATGCGATATTTTTCTGTGCCTGAGAATTTTGGCATGATTTTATCCTCATGATAAACGTAAACATGAGGTGGGGATGTTTGAGTTGTGTTATTGCCTTCGTTAGCCTTTTTGGTTGGTTGTTTTGGTATATTCAAGCTTCCATTTCGCTAACTTCACGACTTCAATAACTTCCTTTGTGTTATGAGTTTCTGAAATAGAACTTCTTATTGTAATTTCCAGTGTCCTCAGTGGCTTGGCGATGTTCTAAATGTGAATCGGCATTCGATGCTGCAGTAGCGTGGCCGAGGTTGCATAATTACTAGTTAATCGTTGGGATCCCTTTTTTAAAGGCTTAGTTTATGTATTGTATTCTGATATTATATAACCCTATATTTTGTTATTTTATATAAAAATATATTTACACTATATACAACATTAACTATATACACTCACTTCTTGTTCGTTTGTATCTATGTTGAGCAATGTATGTGTCAGCACTGTGTGGAAGTCTTTGTCTCACAATTGTGTGAAAGAGGATGTTCATTCTTGCTAACGTCATTGCCATTTTTTTTTTCTTTTCCTGATTTACCTTGTAATTTAATTTGTCTGGGCACACTAGATTGCTTTAATTAATAACTGTTTATTACTTTTCTTTTAATCGTTCACTGGGTTAATGTGATGATATATTTTATGTACCACTTGCAGATTGAATACTGCTTACTTCTATTTATGAAACACCTGTTTTATGCATGTGTCAAATGTATAAATGGTAACAATCATTGGCAATAAATGAATGCTATAGTAAATGAATGGATTATACAGTATATACTTGTTATTGTTGTTGCAAGTAATTAGTGATTAAATTATACAGAGAAATGAAGTAGGTATATGCACGTAAAGTTGTAACTTTAAAGTACGTTTTATATGTTTGTGCAAAATGTTTTGTCTGTACTGTGTATTGTATAAATGAAGTAACTATTCACTCACTGAATTTATCATGGTGGGAATGGTGTTAGAGGTCGTGCAAGTGGTGATAGCGTTGTCAGACACGGGTTGACTGACGTGTTGTGCTGCGTTGTCGTCTTGACCCCGTCATCCCTGTATCAGCGTGGTGGTGATGGAAACGGAGGGTGGTTGGAGAGAAGGGTGGGATCAGGTGGGGATTTGTGAGTTGTGGGTTGTGAGTCTTCTTGCTCTGTTTGCTTGTTCCATAGCAATCCTCGATGATGCCAGTCGTCCCAAATTTACCGGCGAGGACTCGTCTTGGTCAGTTTATGATTTCCTCAGAGAGGTAGAAACCGACATCCACAATCGGCGAATTACAGATGAACCCCTCAAAGTCTCTTATCTAATGGGTCGCTTACACCAAGGCAAATCGGACGTCGGAGCCGCGATCTGTGCAGGACATTTCGATGACATTAAAACCTTTGATGATTTCCGCAACGAACTCATAATGCGTTGTTGCCAGCATTCCAACGCCGCATCTCTCATTGGATTAACTAATCTCCTCACTCAGATGGAGGAGGATATGACAGGTCCAACACAAAGTGCCAAACTACGCGGAGCAGCCGCTGCCATGAAAGCAACCAGTGGCGAGATGCGCCAATTACTTGTAGGAACAAAATGGATAGAAGTAGATGGAGCTCCTTTTCTTTCACTCAACAACTTTACAGATTTACTAGGTTACCTGAGATTCCTGAATTGGCTTGATCCTAAACAAAAGGAGATATTCCTGGAGATAGGTTTCAATCTAGGAGATAAAATCGTCCAGATCACTAAAACCATCCAAGAAAGAACAGGCTCGAACCGCACGCGTCAGGACACAAACCGCCCTTTGTTCTCCCAGGTCTGTCACACCTCCACTCCACCAGACCACTCCCGTTCCCATCCGGCCACGCGAGGAAAACCTGCCACGTATCGTTCTCCTACCTGGCATTGTTCACCAACCGCCGGTCGTGATCAATCTAGTGTCCGATGGCACAGAAAATTCTCGGTTCTTTGATGGCACTGTGGTAACCCCGGACATCGGGAATCGATTTGCGACCGTAAACACAGACGCCATCACTCCCAAACTAGACAGTGTACGCCTTCCCGCTCGCGTCGTCCTACATGCAATTATCAAAAGACCAGTACGACTCTCACTATTGAGGAATGTTGTTACCTAAACCGCCGCCAGTCGGGGGAAGCGCCGCGCCCTTATCGGACCAATATGATGTAGCAACAGAACACCAACTCCCCATCCCCATAACTTCTTCAGGCTTAGTCATTCTAGGATGGAGTAATGACATGCAAACATTGTTCTTCATGGACACAGGATCTATAGTAAACTTGATCTCTGATACCTCTTTAAACATCATTCGAAGAAAACACAAAAAAGTCAGTTTCCTTGAGCCGCCTGACATTCGCTTATGTGGTGTAGAAGGCTCAGAGTTTAAGGTCAAGGGAAGAGTCACTTTAGAAGTACAACTAGACAGAGCCTTGATCCCTTTCCCAATAGAATTTCATGTTACCAACGAATTGAAATATTCAGCTTATGCCCTCATTGGCTTACCCACCGTGGCACAACACTCCATTGCATTATTACCTGCCTGTGGTAGTACAGACATTTCTGGATTCCTAGTCTACACTATGGAATATCCCCGTCCTGTACTTACAATAAACTCAGTCATTCAGTCCCCCCTGACTCCTGCACTACCTAAGAGTACAAGGACATAAATTCCTCAACACCTGATGATACTTCTTCTCAACATTCAGAAATAGCTCTTCCAAACCCCTCTAACGACAGCACTATAGCCGACTCTGACATGTCTCAGTTAACTACCTCACAGAGTTTGAGACGAGGCGTGCAGTAACGAATACGTGCACAATTTTGTTACCGCATGAGTTCACCAAAGTCTCTGCTCGTGTTGTAGGTGCGAAAGAAGGAGTGGATGTACTAATACTACCTGAGGCGTGTTGTGTGAATGGCTTAACTTATGAGTCAGCATGGTGTACAGTCTTAGAGGACAGTTTATGCTACCTGTACTTGCTCAGTGTCACTAATGCTCCACTGCAACTTAAACGTGGTGGAGACTTCCTAGTATACCCAGGTGTGCTAGGATTCCTCTATCCCTGCTGTTCATGCTGATGATGATAGTGACCCAACAGGTTTATGTGCCATCAACTTTACAGGATCTGCTCTGACTCGTTCACCTGACCTACTCTCGAGTCTAACTTGCAAGGATTTCCCACAACATAAATCCCAACTGCTCAACCTTTTGCACTCTTACAAAGGTAGCCTTACCCGGAGAACCAATGGGCAGGACAGACTTTGTCAAACATTACATAGAAGTAGTACCAGGAACTCAGCTGATTTACATACCAGCATATCGGTTACCTCACAGCTTGAGAAAACAAACAGATCAGATGGTACAGAAAATGTTAGCTCAGGACATGATCGAACCCTTCGTCAGTCCATGGAATATCCCACTTTTCTTAGTCCCAAAGAAGGACGGCAATTTTAGACCAGTAATGGACTACCGTAAAGTAAATTCTGTAACTGTTCCAGACCGTGTCCCGTTACCCGCCCTCACAGATTTGCTAGAATCACTAGGTGAAAACATCGCTGTCTTTTTATCCCTAGACCTCCTCAGTGGCAACTGGCAGGTCGAAATGGAAGAATCCTCTCGCCCAATTACAGCCTTCAGTACCCCTTCCGGGCATTTTCAGTTTAAGAGACTTCCTTTTGGTTTGAGGAATGCTCCTTCAGTATTCATGCTACTTATCCATTCGGTCTTCAGTGGCAAGTTGGGACACTCTCTTTTTGCTTACCTAGATGATATCATTGTTGTGAGTAAATCAATCCCTGAACATTTTGCCAAACTACAACAAGTATTTGAACGCCTACAGTTAGCAGGCCTGAAAATCAACCTCAGCAAATGTGACTTCCTGAGAAAGAAAATCAACTTTCTAGGACATGTCGTAGATGCACAAGGTATACTAATCAAGACAAAACTGAGGCGATCATCAATTTCCCAGAACCTACCACTACCGATGCCGTAAGGAGTTTCCTGGGTCTAAGTGGTTACTATCGTAGATTCATTAAGGACTATGCAAAAATCGCCGCTCCTCTAACCCACTTACTAAAGAAGAATGTACCCTTTGTTTGGACTAAGTCACAGGCTTTCCAAGCACTAAAGACAGCTCTTGTAAATGCCCCAATTTTAGCATTCCCAGATTATACAAAACCCTTTCTTCTATGCACAGATGCTTCAGGCAAAGGACTCGGTGCTATTTTGATGCAACTCGATCAAGCAACAAGGAAGCGTGTAGTAGCGTATGCTAGTCGCACCCTTACGACCGCTGAACGTGATTACAGTGTCACAGATCTAGAAGCTTTAGTGGTGGTCTTGTCCTTGAAACATTTCAGAGATATAGTCTATGGTTATCCAGTGCATATCCAGACAGACCACCTCCCTCTGTGTGATTTGTTCAAGAGACGCAACCTCACAGGTAGGCTAGCTAGATGGTCCATCACCATCCAGGACTTAAATCCCACTTTTCAGTATGTCCCAGGAAAATCAAACGTAGTCGCAGACGCACTCTCACGTCATGCAGCAGCAGTTGTCACGTCACTGCAGCCCAATGTAACTGAAAACACAACACTAACATCAGAGGTTGTTCAAAACTCTCAGACAAAGACCCCGTATGGTCAAAAGTAGTTTATTTCATAGAATCAGGAGATGCCTCGACCTTACCTACTCTGCCAGTACCACTAGATGAGTTCATACTAGAAGATCATCTCTTGTACAGAAAAACATTACTTACAGGGAAGGACTTGCCCAATAAAGAAGTACACCAACTCGTTGTCCCGACTGACCTAATATCTGCGGTCCTTCACATAGTTCGTGATACACCTCACGCATCCCATCCAGGTAAAGACCGATGCTTGCGCCAAGCACGTCTTGAATACTATTGGCCAACCATGCGCCGCGATATCAATGCACACTGTGACTCCTGCATCTCGTGCCACCACCACAAAGGATCATCCAGGTTACCTGCACCGCTCTTACAATATCCAATCCCCTCACGACCATGGAAAACAGTCTTCATCGACCTTTTAACCCCTTAACCGCGGGTCGTCACTTTCGTGACGGTCGGGTGCAATGGATCATACAGCGGAGCATCACTTGAGTGACTCTGAGTTATTTTTAATTTGCCCAGGTTTTCAGGCGGTGACTTGTATCATCTATCAGCACTGCCAACGTCCAACAACAGTCAGAGTTGCTAATGTCATCAGTACTCCCATCCATTGTTGACAATTTAGCCATTTTCCCCCATTCTAGACTCCCCTCCCTACCTCCCCTCCATTACCCTCTCGCGTTGTCTGCTCAGCCGCTCTGCGCTAAGTAAATCTTCCCCAGATTTTTCCACTGTTTTCATCCATTGAAATAAGCCCTAT
>JAGKTI010023564.1:0-14751 GCA_018397915.1 Birgus latro
TTCAAGAAGACCAAAGGTTTCCTTGGTGACTTGCATATTTCTGAGGACATTCAGATTTTTCTGATCCAGGTGATCACTGAAGCCTTTCTGTTTTGTGTGTGATTCTCTGCACAAACCCAAAAGGAACATAATGTAATTATAAGTATGGTTTTGATAATATTATTTTTTTTTTGGGGGGGGGTGACGCATTGACCTAACAGCAAAGTGGCTCACTGATGGGAACACCTAAATGAAAATGAGCACTACCAGATACACAATAATTACAAGGCAATGTGCCCCTAAGGTAGAAATTCCCCACACGTTCACTATGTTATCACAATAGAATACCATCTTGATAATTCCTTTCCCCTGAGAGTGTGCTTTGATGAAGGGTTTATAATGCAGGTACAGTTCATGCATCACACAGAGAGTACTGCCAGTAGCATGCACAACTGAATGAACCAGACATGCATTCAAACAGCATGCTAACCAACTTAATACAGTACTTAAGTGGCCAAACAATCATCTGCACCCAAAAGAAAATAAAAGAGATAAAATATATATAAATTTGGCAGGCACAACATCTGCATGATGAAGTTAGTTTCTCTTCTATTAAACTGAATAATGCATGCCGAACTCCTGTGTGTATGTGATCATACACTCAAATTTCATCCAACCAACATGATCTGTAGTCAGCTGCCTAGGCTTACCATCGTCTTTACCAAAATTTCTGACAAACTCATCACCTGTTGCCTTGAAAACTATTGGTCTATCAAGCTTCCTCTCAGCTAAATAGTCACAGACAAACTTTTCAAAAACCTCAAACTCATACTCCTGACATGATCTAACCAGCAATACAACCATAAAATCTATTATTTTATCTATAAAATGTGTAGATGGGAAGTGGGAGGTAAAAATGTGGAGAAATTTGTGCTGGGGTATGTTCACTTAACACAATCTGTTTCAATTATGGAACTTTGATATTGCTTAAAATGACAAGGGTTGTAAATTTATTGGTGCTGCAAAGCCTAATAAGTACAGTAAATGAAGCAATAACACATTACCCGACTTTTACTTACAGAACTTTTGAGATGTTTAATATCTTACAAATATCAAAACCTAACATGTCCATGATTCCAGTTGTTTCCTATCATCAACAAACATAAGTTTTTGGCCACATTACAAACATGATGGTCACGGTGTTAAGACTCCAGAATGATGATTAGGCTTGCTACCAGAACACCATAATATCAATATGAGTTCTGTCTACTTTCCCATACACTGTCACTGAGAGCTGCTTGTTCCTAGGGTTCTCAACAAGCACCCCAAGTTTGTAAGTTTAAAGCTTTCCTTACATAATGCCCTTCATCTTTCCGGTGGTCAACACATTGGATTGGTCGTTTATGAATTGAGGAGTTGAAGACGTGCTCGACACTACTCCTGCATTTTCGTGAAATTCTCCACTTCGCCGGTCCCCAGTACACTCCAGCTCTTCTCTAATCTTGTTTGGTGTTTCCCTGATTATTTTTTGCAGTTATGGCTTGGGGAGGAGGTAAATAGAGTTAGACAGGGTGCCAACAAAGTCAGTAGGGGTGTGAAAGATAAAAACGATAGATTACTAGTGGAGAAGGGAGAAAAAGTAAACAGATGGAGAGAACACTTTAATGAACTGTTAAACACAGAGAATGAAAGTAATGCAAGTATAAGTGGCTGGGGAAATGGCAGGGAGAAGGAGGGTTGTGAGAAGAGAGGAAGAAATCACCAGGATGGAAGTGGTGGAAGCAATGAAGAAAGTTAAAATGGAGAAAGCCCCAGGAATTGATGGAGTGTGTGGTGAAATGCTGAGGCATGGGGGAGAGATAGTAATAGAATGGATGTGGAAGGTGTGCAGATTGGCTTGGGAGGAGGGTAGAGTCCCGGAGGATTGGAAGTCCGGTATAATTATTCCTCTGTACAAAGGAAAAGGGGAAAAAGCAGTGTGTGGTAATCATAGGGGCATTTGCCTTCTCAGTGTAATAGGAAATGTACATGGTAGGATACTTATTGACAGAGTTAGGGAAATTTCTGAGGAATTAGTGGGAGAAGAACAAGGAGGTTTTAGGAAGGAAAGAGGTTGTGTAGACCAGATATTCATTCTTAGATCCTTAGTGGAAAAGTTTCTAGAGAAGGGCAAGAGGTTGTATGCAGCCTTCATGGATCTGGAGAAAGCATATGACAGGGTGGATAGACAAGGTTTGTGGAAGGTATTAAGAATATATGGAGTGGATGGGAAGTTGTTGAAGGCAGTGAAGAGTATGTATGAGGGTGCTAAGGCTGCAGTGCGTGTGGATGGCAAACTGAGTGAATCTTTCCATTTGAAGGTTGGATTGAAACAAGAATGTGTCATGTCTCCATGGTTGTTCAATCTGTATATGGATGGGGTTATAAAAGAGATACAAGGTCGGGCAGTGGATGTTGGGGCGGCCCTAGTGAGAGAGGGCAGTGTTTGGAAACTCCCTGTACTGTTGTTTGCAGATGATACTGTGTTGTTGAACGAAGATGAAGGGGAGCTGCAAGGCTTGGTAGATGAGTTTGGAAGAGTGTGTAAGAAACGGAATCTAAAGGTGAATGTAGTGAAGAGTAAAGTGATGGTCTTCAAGAGAAGTGAAGCCAGTGAATGTACAGTGAGATTGGATGGGAAGGATATGGAGAATGTGAGTGAATTTAAGTACTTGGGCAGTGTGATGAGTAAGGATGGAAGTCTGGAGGATGAAGTGCTCGAAAGGGTGCAGCAGGGAAGGAAGGTTGCTGGTTCGTTGAAAGCAGTGATAAGAAACAGGGAAGTGAGAATGGAAGTGAAAAAGTTGTTTCATGACAGTATTGTGATACTAACTCTGACGTATGGAAGTGAAGCTTGGACCCTGTTGGAAGGACAGAAGTCAAGAGTGAGAGCAGTGGAAATAAGTTATTTGAGAGGAGCATGTGGAGTCACATGGAGAGACAGATTAACAAATGAGGAAGTGAAGGAGCATTGTGGTGTGGTTGAGGATGTGATGGGAAGCATTAGGAGAAGCACATTAAGGTGGTTTGGGCATGTGGAGAGGATGGAGAGTGAAAGACTGACGAGGAGAGCGTATGTGAGTGAGGTGGAGAGGGTGAGAGGGAGGGGGACGCCAAGGATGAGATGGAGGGATGGAGTGGAGAGGTATATGAGAGAGGGGTGTGTGAGTTGGGAGCGTTGTAGTGAAATGGCAGGGGACAGAGTGACATGGAGACGTTTTGTTTGTGGCCACCCCGTGCGGGATTAAGGCGTCTGGCAATAGATAGATAGACAGGCTCGGGGGAGAACCACTAGACGTGGACGGGGTAGGGGTAATTCTAAATTGTTGCCACTGCGGTCTGAAAAAAACATGGCCGCCACTCACCAAGCACAGGTAGTGAGCAATGATTTGGCCTCATCATCAGACACCTTCTGGGCCAGTGTTTCCAGATCTCCATTGCCAAATTATGCTTGACTACATTTAACATTATGCTGAAACCAGCAAAATTATGCTACTGGGGTGACGAAATTATGCCAACTTTATGCTAAATTTCAGAGTTAGTTTATTTTCACAGTAAACTATTATACAGCCCTTGATAAGCATAGGTAATAGTTAACACAAATCAACTACTTTGCACATCAAAAAATAAAGAGACCTCATGAGATAATACTGAATAAGAACATAAAGTTGACTTTTAGCGGTAACAAATTAAACAAGGCTAAACATTTTTTTGTGACTGAGATATCAGTATCATAATCCTTCTGCTTTCTACATAATATTTCGTTATGACAGCTATCAGCACTTGAATTAAAAAAAAAAAACTATCACTGCAGTTAGCTACTTTACCACAAGGAATTAAGTCTGTAAAAATTTCTGCTATTAGCTAATAAGAGTGACTGATTAAGATGGTCAGCCAAACATCACAGCTAATTAGCAACTCATAAACAACACTTTTTTTTTTTTTTACACTGAAGCATCTTAAAACTACACACTAAACTGGCTATGAAACATGGTATATTAGCTTCTGTCAATCTGTGTTTTTAATTAAAAAAAAAAAAATCATAGTATGGCAGTCACTGCCACATGGTTTCTCATAGATGGTTGGCTGAGCAACATAGTACTTTCATAATATCATTCTTAAGGTATCAGTACGGCAACATTCATTCATTCGCCAATCAGCTACCCGCCCAACACTCTCTCGCACGTGCGCTTTCTCTCTGATTTATAGCTTTTATAAAATTATTCCAAGATTATTCCATTCCATTCTAAATTATGTTAGAATTATGCTAAAATTCTAATATGCAGAAAAATATTCCAGACTCAAAAATTTGATCAAAATTATGCTAAAAGAATAAAATTATGCTAGATATGGTAACACTCACACCTTTCCCCCTCTGCCGGGAACTACAGTTAATCATACAGTAAACCCTTGATAAGCTGAACTATATGGGGCTCTACCCTGGCTCGAATTACCGAATTTTCCGGCTTACCGAATTTTCACCCCCCAAAATTGCTAAATTACCGAATTATAACCCCCCAAAATTGCTAAGACAATACCTATTACTTGTCCTTTCAACACTAAATTAAAGAAGCATATAAATAAATTAGTTATGAAAAAAAACAATATAGTGCATTTAATATACATTTAACCCCTTCAGTGCTGGGTGTATTTTCATTTTGTTCTTGCTGCCACCAGACAATTTTAGTCAGTGTAGGTTGGATCTGTGGATGTGCACGGGGTTGGTACAGCCTTCGTTAGCC
Organism: Birgus latro; assembly: GCA_018397915.1. Classification (NCBI taxonomy): domain Eukaryota; kingdom Metazoa; phylum Arthropoda; class Malacostraca; order Decapoda; family Coenobitidae; genus Birgus; species Birgus latro. Next base: position 4,761 of record JAGKTI010023564.1, read on the forward strand.
CCTTCAGTATGTGAGTCCAGTCCTGAGTGCCATAAAATCGGCTGGAGGAAGCGTAAATAAAGTAGAAATAGACGTCACAGTACTGAAGTGGTTAATTGGTAGGAAATCATTCACAGGGGCAGTACCGACTGTCGGTAACGTGTGTTGGAGATGGATTTTCACCCCCCCAAATTGCAATAACAGTACTTATTACCTGTCTTCCTAACACTAAAGTAAAGGAGCATATACAGAGTATAAATTAATAAAGAAAGACAAAAAAGAAAGAATTCAATGCACATAATTTGCCTTTCGTCAGAGGCAGAAGATCGTCGGCAGTTTGTTTTGTTTTGGAGACGGAGGTGGTGGAGTTCACACTTGAACGTAAATTCTAAAAAGTACCCAGTATTTATTTCACTCTATATTAAGAACTAAACTTAAATGTAATCACTATAATAGACTGCAGTGTAACACCTTTCGTTAGAAGCAATAGATTCTTTGGCAGTTTGTTTTGTTTTGGAGACAGGTGGTGGAGGTGGTTGAGTTCATACTGTAATGTAAATTCTAAACAGTACCCAGTATTTATTTCACTCTATACTAAGAACTAAACTTAAATGCAATCACTGTAATAGACTGCAGTGTAACACCTTTCATTAGAAGCAGTAGATTCTTCGAAGTTCGGCAGTTTGTTTTGTATTGGAGACGAAGTTTGTGAAGGTGGGTTAGTTCATACTTTAACGTAAATTCTAAACAGTACCCAATATTTTTTTTGACTCTATATTAAGAACTAAACTTAAATGTAATCACTGTAATAGACTGCAATATAACACTTTCAGTAATAATAGCACTGAACTTTAATCATGATCAGTACACTGTCACACGCGCACATTTTTTTTTTTTTAGCTTCATTCCTTTATGACTAGAGGTGCCAGTATCACTTCTTTTAAGCTATGAACCTTCCATGGCAAGGCAGAAGGCAAAAGGAGAGCACTGTTCAGCACTAAATGACAGTAAGAATGGCACAACTACCGTCTCCAAAAGCAAGCAGCAGACTGGCACCACGAGTCTGCTTGGCGCCATTTCTTCCCCTACTTTCGCATTTCGGCCTACTTCATACGTGGTCTCGGCCTAAGTTCGGCTAACTGAAGATTCCGGCTTCTAAAAGTTCGGCTTATCAAGGGTTTACTGTACATCTGATCTATGTGGAACGTGCAATGTTGTGACTAGGTTAGATGCTATTGCCTGTGATCACTGTGAAACCTGGTTTCATCCTATGTGTCTGGGCCTCCCAGACCAAGTAGTAGAGAGTATTAGAGAGTATGACGGTCAGGGCATTGCCTTTAATTGCACAGAGTGCCGTTCTGTTACTGGTAAGAGTGGCACCGTGTCTGACTCTGCATTCAGGCAGTTGTTCCAAACGGTCAAAAAATTATGCGAGGCTGTCCAAACTCTCTCTGCTAGGCCCGACCTGAGCACAATGGCTAGGCAGGTCGGGCCAACCAACAGCCTGTGCCAAGGCCTGGCCCATCCATGACAGACAGGGATAGCCTAAGACAGGGATAGCCTAAGAACTCTTATTAGAGAGGACGCTAGAGAAATGGAGGAGAGGAATAAAAGGAAGTCATCAATAATAATTAGAGGCCTCGAGGTACAATCTGCTGACTCTGTACATACTGCTTTAGATCCCATAACCAGACTCATTCTGGGATCCCAAGTAGGTCTGTCAGATATAACATGCATTAACAGGGACAAAAAGTTGTACAGTGCTAAGATTCTGGATGACAGTGTGAGGAAAGACCTGCTAGATAATGCGAGGAAGTTGCACAATACCCAATTTAGCCACGTCTATATCAATAGGGACCTGACATACAACCAAAGACTGTAACTGCGCACCAGGAGTGCAGAACCTAGCACTGCCAGTGGAGGAGGAGCCACCCAGCCAGGCCTCATGCTGGTGGGGATGCCACAGCCATACTCAGCACTTCCCAAACCCAGCCTAGTATTGCTGGTCCTTCCCCCACACCTTTGGACACAGGTTGCTGCAACCCACTCACAAGATACTACACCTACAAAAAAATTAAAACCAGTAATCTCGCAGTCCTCTCAGACAACAATGAGTTTTCACAATTTGAAACTTGGGTTCTGTTATGTAAAGAGTATGAGATGGAGGGATGGAGTGGAGAGGTATATGAGAGAGGGGGGTGTGAGTTGGGAGCGTGGTAGTGAAATGGCAGGGGACAGAGTGATATGGAGGCGATTTGTTTGTGACCACCCCATTCGGGATTGAGGCGTCTGGCAATAGATAGATAGATTAATAAATTACACATAATCTCTGATTTTCTGTCAAACAATGATACAGATATTTTGGGAGTCGCTGAAACCTGGCTGCTGCTTGAAATCCCTGATTCCTCTGTCCAGATTAATAATTTTAACCTGTCACGTACTGACACGGCGTAGGTAACTATATAAGGAGTAGTATAACTCATATAACCATTAACACCAACTGTGATGATGCAACGAAAGGCTTTTCATTACCACCGTAATGATCAGAAACTTAAGATTATGCTGCCACCAGGGTAATGATGAGGAATTTTGTTGTCAGTGTAATAAACAGAATTCGAGCTGCCACCAGTCTGCTGATCAGACAATAAAGAATATGGGAAATGGGATAGCGTGGTCTTATTGACAAATAGGGTAGCATGATCATAATGAGGCTTTAGAGATTATGGTAAATAGGGTAGCGTGATCATAATGAGGCTTGAGATTGTGGTAAATAGGGTAGCGTGAACTTATTTACTGGGCGTCAGCAAGTAGATATTAGTACCCCTTGCGGGCCACTCAATCTCACATATACTACTCCTTAGAGGATAGCAAAAATTGAAACTCAAGTGATAACCTAAGATTTACTAAATAATAACTGAAAAACAGATAACTCTTCAAATTATGATTGAACAAGAACTGAAAGACAAGTTATTCTTCGAGACTGTGGTTAACACAAAACAAAGTAATCCCTCTATTATTCGGACGTCCACTATCCGAATGCATCACTATTCAGACATCGTAAGCTGTCCGACCCCCAAAATGCCCCAAAACTCGAAAAAATCTGATTTTTTTGGACCGCGTCAGTTTGAATTTCCCACACGGTCCGACCAGCTGTGTTTTCGCGCCTCCCACCTCTGTCACGGTTTCATTTCCCGCTCCGCTCCTGGCTCGTCAACACGCTCTGCAAATGGCGGCTGAAGTGCTTGGTTTTGTGGTGATACCCTACCTCCTGCAGGGCTTGATGCTGCTCTTCACCTTCTTCATCATGTGTGTGATGATGGCCCCGCCACCTGAGAAGAGGAAGAAAGTGGTGTTGACTCTGGAGAAGAAGAGGGAGGTATTGGAGAAGGTGGACGCCGGGTGGCCAACATCACGGATGCTACGCGAGTTCAACCTCCCTCGCTCCACTTTGATATCAAGAAGTCCTGAGACAAACTACAGCAGTACACGGCTGATTTCGCTTCGAAGACCAGACAAAACGTGGAGAGGAAGGTGATGTTTACTCCTAAGTATCCAGACATCGACCGTTCCACGCTCATCTGGTATCGACAACAACTTGCTGCTGGTGTGTTGGTACATGGAACGGAGTTGAAAGCTGCTGCTGAGAAGTTTGCAAGGCTACACGACACCCCAGACTTCAAGGCATCTGAAGGCTGGCTCTTCGCATTCAAGTTACGACACGGACTTACCAACCGTAAGACCCATGGCGAAGCTCTAGACGCTAACGACGAAGGAGTAGAACAGTTTCGGCAGAAGGTGAATGACTTGATTGATAGGGAGGGCCTCACTCTCGGTCAAGTCTACAACGCTGACGAAACTGGCCTATTTTATCGTTCAGTGCCCACAAACACTCCCGCTGAGGAGACGGAGAAGCGTGTACCTGGCCCCAAGCTCTCCAAGCAACGGGTGTCTGCTTTGTGCTGTGTCATTGCTAACGGCATGCACCAGCTCAAGCCTGTTATTGTAGGCCGTTCAAAGCAGCCTCGGTGCCTTCGTGGGTTAATGGATGCCCTTCCTGTCATGTGGCATCATTCTCTGAAGGCTTGGTTCACAACCAAGATCTTCAGAGATTGGTTTCACCAACACTTTGGCAAGGAGGTCATTCGTTATCAGACGGAGACACTGAAAATCCGACGAGACCAGGTAAAGGCTCTCCTGATTCTAGACAATGCACCTGCGCATCCGTCAGACAAGGAGTTGGTGGCTGTTAATGGTCGCATCAGGTTCTGTTTTTGCCACCTAATACGACTGCTCTCATCCAACCAATGGACCAGGGAGTGATTGTGGCAGAGAACAGGCTCCACTGACGAAGGTTTTTGGACGAGGTGATGGTTGTCTACGGGGACGAGGACGATCGCAGGGAAGGACGAGACATGCGAGGACAAAAAACTGTCGAAAACCTTCGTCGATACAACCTCAAGTCTGCCATCTACAACTGGGCCAGTGCATGGAAGGAAGTCTCTGTCAAGACTTTAGAAAATGGTTGGTCTCAGCTGCTTCATGGAAGTGACGTGGTGCACAATTTTTGTAGGTTTTGACGTGGATAACTTCCATGCAAGGCTTCATGCAGGTGGAGACAATGTGGATGTCAACGAAGTGCGTGAGTGGTTGGATGACGACGAGGGCGATCCTGGGTATCAGATCATGTCTGATATCGAGATCGCATCTACTGTTGCCGGTCCGAGTACCCAGCAGGAAGATTCCGACGAGGACAGCGACGATGATGTGGACTCCTCACGGCTTGCCAATACTCCAACCATCCCCAAGCTGAGCACACTCCGGGAACATGTGGAGTTCATCCTTGACCACCTAGAACACCCAGACTGCGACAGGGAGATGGGGCCTTGGGACTTGTGGGTGAAGTGTGAGATTTCAGGCAGCACATCATTAATCGTCAGAATCGTCGTTGCTTGCCTCAATCCACCATTGACAGTTTTTTCAGGCAAGTCAACCCTGTCGTCCTCAACCCTCACTCCACACCATTACCTCACCAAGACAGGCCTTCTAGCTCCGAGCCACACCCCAGCACATCAGGCACGGCGGAGTCACCACTGGATGTGAGTTTGCGGCTGTCTTCTGAGTCCTCTGCAGTGGATAGCTTATCACCATGTCCCACCAAGCAGCCCCTACGCCGCCTCCATCAGCTCATCTCGGACTCTGACAGTGACTAAATTCTCCAGGACTCGTCACTAGACCACACGGGAATTTACAGTTATGTACAGTGCTGTGAAGTGATGTGAAGCAAGATTGTTACTGTATTATGGGAAAGGAAACGTTGTGGGAAGTGCTGGTGAGAAGTGCTGGTGAGTGTAAAATGCAGCAGAAGTTCCAAGGATTCTTTGAATTCCTGCAGGTGTCTCAAGTGCACCTTCTATCAGAGTCTGGGATGACCGAGTGGGTTATACATCAGGAAGGCGGCATCATTCTCGTAAGTACCCTAACTTCATCAAAAATTCCTTGTTTTGTTCTTCCCATATCATTAATCTCATGCATAGACTGTGTGAAAGATGATTTCCATAATGATTTTCATGTCTAACCTGATTTCAGCATGCTGTAAAGTGGTAAAAAATTCCCATAAATGTAAATGATAATTTCCTGCTTTCAATTTATTTTTTCATACATGCTTACCACTAGTATTGAAGTGCACCAGCTGTGAAAAGGATGAATGCCATTGATTTTCATGTCTGGTACCTAAACTAAGCTGCCAACTCAGTGAACAGCAGTGCCTAACTTACCTCAAATTCATCCTTTTTGGGTTAAATTTAAATGAATTCATGATTTGTGTTCATTATTTTAGTGCACTTGCTGTGAAAAAGGTGAATGCCAGTGAATTTCATGTCTGGTGCTTACTTTCAGCATGCTGTATTCTGGTGAACACTTTTGCCATACCTAACTCTTATTGACCATTTTTCTGGTAACAATTTACATAATTTACTGTATATGATGCTTTGTATCCAATAATTTAGTGCATAAAATGTCCGATACTAACTTACACTAAGCTGTCAACTCAGTGAACACCTATGCGTTACTTAACTCAGATTCATCATTTTGGTGTTAAAATAAAATGAATTCATGCTTTGTGTTCATGATTTTAATGCATAAAAAGTTAGCAAGGGTGATTTCCATAGTGATTTCCATGTCCGATAGTTACTTACACTATGGTGGCAAGTTGTGAGCACCTATGCCTTACTCACCTGTAAATCATCATTTTTTGGTTAAAATTCAATTAATTCATGCTTTGTGTGCATTATTTATGTGAAAAGGGATCTAAATAAGTGCTATGCATGTCCGGTAGGGAGGTAGGAAGGTGGTTTTCTGATTCAGGTTAGGTTAGGTTAGGGTCAGGAATGACCGGTGCTGGAGCTTCAGGCCCACTATCCGGACATGCCTTTGGCTCTATTACGTCGGATAGTGGAGGGATTACTTACATTATTAATTTTTTACCAAAGTACAGGTATACTCTGGTTTAACAATACACTTGGTTGAGTAAAAACCCACCGTTAGGTGGGGAATCGTCTATCGCGTTACATTTAACATGTAAAGTATAGGGATGCGTTTTTGAGTCTTGGGTTTTCCCCCCAAGTAAGTCCAAAACCCACCCAAATGAGTCAAAAAAACAAGTTTAAAGCCAATCTAAATGGCCTAATAGCTGTAAAAGAAGCTAACCTAAGCCTAACACCTGTAAATATCTCACTAAAACCAACAAATAAAATCTGAAAATTGTCAAATATATTTGGAAAAAACTAAGCTTAGTGAACTGTACCTGAAAATGGCAATGTTCACCCCACCTAAAAACACATTAATCAAGTCTAAAACAGTTCATAAATAAACCTAAACACTCAATTTTACACTAAAATAACATCAAAATTGGTTTTTAGAAATCAAAACCCATCATTAAACTGGGGTTTGGCCATCGTTAAGCAGAGTATAGTGGTATTTCTACCCCCATTGTTAAGCCAGGGTATCACATCTAGGGGTATCATATATCCTGGTATACAGTAAGACCTCACTATAACGGACTAATTGGGGCTCAGGCCAGTCCGAAATATGCGATTTTCCGATAAAAGCGACATCCGGACTTACCCCTGCTAATCCGGACTTTTCCTGATATATCAGACTTTAGTCCGGATTGCATCAGTGGTTTTCACCACCATTGCAGTATTGTACTGTGTTATACCTTCACTACATTAATCAAATGGTATAATAATACTATACTGTGCACTGAAAAACATGTCTTTTAATTGTCTTATTGTGGTGAACATAGCTGAAGTTGTCAGGCAGTCTGGACTGCTTTCTGGCTATGTTGGACTTTTTCCGATATATATGAGTTTAGTCCGGTAGCTCCTCGAGTCCGATAAAAGCGAATTTCGGTCTACTGAAGTCCATTATATCGAGGTTTTACTGTATTTGCACTGATAACAAACAAACAAAAAATTGTTAAATCAATAATGCATGAAGAACACAACACAAGGAACTCAACCATTATGAATATTAATAATGATACAAACACAGAATATACAAAGCATTCCAAACAATAATGGAGAAGAGGGGTGTTTGTTTGTTTACAGACATTCATTTACTGCCGACGGGTTTTACATGATAACAAGCGCAAAGTATCGTAAAACACTGAGGGAAAGCAAAACAGTCTGTCAGAAAAGCCGCCAAACTGGAGAAAGCAGCCGTGAGTATCAACAAACAACCCAGAGAGGGTCCAGACCAAGTGTGGTGATTGGTTTGCTAATCAGATTTGTGCAGGTATTTGCCACAGCTTTGAAACACACACACTAATTGGGTGAGCCATTAGGACAGTGTAACATCACCCCACTGAGATATACCACATTGCACCTGTACCCTGCTAGCAGGAGAGGCAGCTCCCAGCCACAGGGAGTGAAAGATACCTTCCATCAGTGGGATTTTCTACCATATTGCCAATACCACAAGGCCTCAAATACACATTCCTGGGATAAAGGAAGGCTGGGAGAAGACAGTGGTATACTTAACACAATTTTTGCTGTGGTGGCATTTAAGGTCGTGTGCTACTCATCTCTTCAAATGTCATGTTATATTACCCTGAGATTCCTGGAACTGTATTCTATCTATATAATTATACAGTAAGACCTCACTATAACGGACTAATTGGGGCTCAGGCCAGTCCGAAGTATGCGATTTTCCAATAAAAGCGACATCCGGACTTACCCCTGCTAATCCGGACTTTTTCCGATATATCAGACATTAGTCCGGATTGCATCAGTGGTTTTCACCACCATTGCAGTATTGTACTGTGTTATACCTTCAATACATTAATCAAATGGTATAATAATACTGTACTGTGCACTGAAAAACATGTCTTTTAATTGTCTTATTGTGGTGAACATAGCTGAAGTTGTCAGGCAGTCTGGACTACTTTCTGGCTATATCGGACTTTTTCCGATGTATGGGAGTTTAGTCCGGTAGCTCCTTGAGTCCGATAAAAGCAAATTCCGGTCTACTGAAGTCCGTTACATCAAGGTTTTACTATACAGTAATCCCTCCATTATTCGGATGTCCAATACTCGGACATACTCACTATTCGGATATTGTGGGCTGCCCAACCCCCAAAATGCCAAAAAATTTGAAAAAAATCGAAAACATTTCAATTTTTGGGACCGCATCAGTTTGAATTTCCCGCCCATGCCGATCGGCTATGTTTACGCTCGTGGCGCCTGTCTGTCGGTCGCCATTACCCACTCAGCTACTGCCTCGTGAACAAATCCAACAATGGCGGCCGAAGTGATTGCTTTTTGTGGTGATACCCTACCTCCTACAGTGCTTGATACTGCTCTTCACCTTCTTCGTCATGTGTGTGATGATGGAATTTACTGTTATGTACAGTGCAGTGAAGTGATGTGATTCCAGTTATAAAAAAAAAAAATGTTGTGGAAAGTGTTGGTGATAAGTGCTGGTGATTCTCAATTGGAAAGGTGTGTCAGGTGCAAGGTCTTCCTGTCAGAGTCTGAGATGATTGAGTGGGTTATTACTTCAGGACGGCAGCTTCTTGTTCGTAAGTACCCTAACTTCATGCCTAACCTGTTTTCATCATGTTGTAAATGTGTAAAAAAATTTCCAAAAATGGTGATCATAATTTCCTGCTTGCAATTTAATTTTTTCATGCATGGTTCTTAAGTGCACTAGCTAGGAAAAAGGTGGAAGCCAGTGAATTTCACATTCGGTCATAACCTAACCTAACCTATCCTAACCTAACCTATGGTTACCATAAAGATTTTCATGTCTAACCTGTTTTCATCATGCTGTATATGTGTTAAAATATTACCAAAAATGTTAATCATAATTTCCTGCTTGCAATTTAATTTTTCCATGCATGGTTCTTAAGTGAAACAGCTGCAAAAAAGGTGGAAGCAGTTAATTTCATGTCCGGTCCTAACCTAACCTAACCTAACATTGTGTTAATCACAATTACCTGCTTTTAATTTAATTGTTTCATGCATGGTTATTAAGTGCACTAGCTAGGAAAAAGGTGGAAGCAGTGAATTTCATGTCTGTTCATAACCTAACCTAACCTAACCTAACCATTTTTCTGGTAGCAGTTAACATCATTTACTGTATTTGATGCTTTGTATCCAATAATTTAGTGCATAAAATGTGAGAAAAGATGATTTCCATGTCCAATACTTACTTATACTATGCTGGCAAGTTCTGAGCTCCTATGACTCACTCACCTCTAAATCATCATTTTTTGGTTAAAATTCAATAAATTCATGCTATATGTGCATTACTTATGTGAAAAGGGACCTAAATAAGTGCTATACATGTCCAGTAGGGAGGTAGGAAGGTAGTTTTCTGATTTAGGTTAGGTTAGGTTAGGTTAGGGTCATGAAAAACCAGTGCTGGAGCTTCATGACCAATATCCGGACAAAACCAATATCCGGACATGCCTTTGGCTCTATTATGTCGGATAATGGAGGGATTACTATAT
>JAGKTI010023565.1:0-14751 GCA_018397915.1 Birgus latro
AGGGGGTGTGATATGAACCCGATTGAGAATATTTGGGGCAACATGGTGAACACATGGGAGCCAGAACAGGATAGGACAACATAAGAACTCAGACAGCACGTGGACAGAGTATGGGAAGTATTTAGGGGAAGGCCTGATCTAGTGTGTAATCATATCTCGTCAATGCAAACTAGATTGCAGGCTGTGATTGATGCACAAGGAGGGTGGAGTCATTATTAAAAGTAGAAATGGTTTACCCAATAAATGTAACATGTCTTTATAGCATAAACTAGTATGGTGCTTGTTAATGATATTCCAGTGTGTTTACCTACTGTTATGCACTTAGGATGCATATATTATATAATAATTTCCTTAATATATATTTATGGCATTAGGTTAAAGGATGTATGAAATTAAATATGTTTATACTTTGAAACAGAGCTGGTCACATGCATTTTACTCCGGTCAGGCGAAGAATTGCCTGTTATTATTGGAAGCTCACTGATGTGAATAAACATCATGCAAATATAGGTGGGTTATTTCCTAACCAATATAATCATACGCTTAGACTAGGTAGAAGGGGCGTCCGTAGTGTAGAGGTTATCGTTCCTGACTCGTGATCGGAGGATTGCAGGTTTAAGTCAAGCTGCTGCCACGCTAGACCTGTGTTTTGCGTAATGTCTACCCGGTCTTACCCTAGCAGTGCTACAGAGCCTTTGATGCCTAGCGATTTCACTGATGTGGAGAGAGAAAGGGCAGGTGGATTAAGCATCTCTGATAATTCCAATAACTTGAACATGTGCTTAATGTAAAGATCGATAATACGGTGTGTGTGTGTGTGTGTGTGTGTATGTGTGTGTGTGTGTGTGTGTGTGAGGAAGCAACCAGTAATATACTAGAGGCTAACACATTCAAAGTATTTATTACCACTGATTATAACGATCTAGTAACTTTACATTTTACTCTGTAGTTGATGGTAAGATTGTGGTCCATCATCTGGCAACACATGAAGGGGGGATTACTCTGTGATAAGGTATCTCGTAATGCCATAATTGTGACGTAGTTCGATTTTAACCCATCAACTGTAATAACTGCATGATATATGGAAAATACTCATACCTATAGATACACATGCCGCACAATTAACTGACCATAAAATTACTAATTGGCAAGCCCGGCACTCCTGTCAGGGGTACCAACCACCCGACCTCTGCTACACAACACCGCTGTCCCAGGTTCATATGTGGGCAACTGTACGTTGACACTCATTGCAGGAGTGCACGAAACTATCTATATCCTGTCCCATTCCTGGCCAGAAAAAGTCAGCACAGATACGGCCTTGGGTTTTCTTTTTGTCCATGTGACCTCCTGACGCTGAACAATGACCCCATTCTAATACTGCTTGGCAGTACTTTGCAGGAACAACAAACTGCAGGCAAACCTTGCCTTCGGGTGTTCGTGACTCACGGTAGAGCCGTCCTTGTTTGCGGAGGAACCTGGCTCGTCCACGCCGTGAATGCTTGGTCACTTTACCCTTTTGTTTCTTCCACACAACAGCAAGTGTTGGGTCAGATTGTTGTTCTAGGACAACATCTTGACTACAAATCAGATCTTTCGGCAATGCAATGGCCACCGGGGTGACACGATTTGGAGCCTTGGCCATGGCTCGTGTTACTGAAGCCGAAGTCTGAGTAGTGACATACGGTGCAACTATACTTGGCACCTGGTATGTTACCTATAATGAGGTCAAACATAGGTTCTTGCATGACAACTGCAACTGTTGAACCTGTGTAAAAGGGAGATGCTACCTCGATACGTGCGTCAGGGAACAGTCTCACTGATCCGTCAATAAGCTGAGCTTGGACCTGTCTGCCTGTGTATTCTTCAAGCCGAACAAGACTTTGCCTGACAGTGCAACCTGAGGAATCATTGTTTCTCAGAACATTAATAGAAACACCTCCCACAAACTCTGGCTGAACAAGGAAGGCACTGCTACCTGTGGGAGGGCCTGTGGAGGAGGCGGCCAGCCATTGATAAGACTGCATGCCATACAACTCTTCAAACGTGACAGGACTATATGCCTGAGGGGTCGTACCCGAACTAGGTGCACAAGGAGTCGTACTTTGACTAGGTGCACGAGGGGTCGTACCTGACCTAGGTGCACGAGGAGTTGTACTCACCATCTGGGAAGCAGGAGCACTGACGACCTGTGGAGGAGAGTTCACCATCTTAGGTGGACTAGTGAGCTGTGAAGAAGGACCTGTGTGGGTGGGGACGGCACCATCGTGCGCCTGTTGGGAATGAAGGCTGCGTTTGCCTCCTGCCTCCGATACACTGGGGCTGGTGCTGAAAAGGTTTGTCCTGGTTGTCGATTGCATGGCTGATACTGCTACTGCTTAGGGTACTGCAGCTAGTTAGGGTATTTGTTGTACCTCTTCCAGTCAAGTTTCTGTGTATTCTGCCCCTGGTCCTTCTGCGATTTGCCTGGACCATGACCATTATTCAGAGAATGGCCTTGATACTGGGGTTGTCTGAGACTGCTTCCCAGACTTAGCAGTATCTGTTCTGTTCCAGGACTGCTGCTTACGAGTTTGGTGCCTATTTGCAGTAAAGAAAGCATCAGCCCTTTCCACCATTTGGTTTGCATCTTTTACTTTGCACATCTTGAGCTGGGCCATAAGCTCGGCAGGCCATGACTTTTCCAGCTGTGTGCGCAGCACAAGGTCGATTATTCCCTCTCTCGCGCTAGGAGTCTCGTCCTTCTCCATCCACTCACCTAAGTATGCCATGAGACGGTCAAGGAAATGTACAGCTGTCTCTTTTTCCTGGAGACGCGCCTTCACGAACTGATTCCTAACGCCATCAACAGTATGACCGTACACTTTGATAAGTGCCGTCTTCATCATCTCGTACGTGAGATTATCTCCTCGAATTCTGTGGAGAATGTCGAGGGCAGGGCCCTCAAACAGACTAAGGAACTGAAGCTGCTTAGCTGCCTCATCCAGATCGTAAAGCTGTGCCATGTCTTCGAAACGAGCTATGAATGGCTCGATTCGCTCGCCTTCCTTGTAAGAAGGAAGCTTGAGGCTTGGAGTTACTAGAACAGGTGCTGGGAAAGCACTCGTGGAGCTTGGGTTGGCTTCACCTGATGTGCTTGAAGCCAAGGAGTCTCACTTCAAGCTCATGTTTATGTTTTCGCTCTTGTTCCTCATGCTCAAGCTCCTTCTCACGCTCCTCAAGCTCACGCTCTTTCTCGCGTTCCCCGCGCACACGCTCTTTCTGACATTCCTCGTGCTCACGCTCTTTTTTGCATTCCTCGTGCTCACGCTCTTTCTGATGTTCCTCGTATTCACGTTGTTCTTTTTCGTGTTGCTGCTCGTAATTGCAGCGCGACAGGACATAATCTCTAATTAAGCCCTTATCCTTGGCTTCCTGTAGGTATGTACTGGTTGCCATGATGATCAGATTGAGACTGAGTGAAGACTGAGACTGATATGCTGGCTGGTATGCAGCAGTCTACCTAACTAAGAGTGAGTGAGTGATTCCGGTAATAATTTCAAAGCTTGGAGTTTATATCTTGGAATGAGGTCGCCAGATGTCAGGGGGAAAATGAAAATGCGTCTACGGACACTAGGAATAACTATCGAGTCGATTATCATGAGAGAATCGACTCGTGAAATCAAAGTGGCTATTTCACTTTTATGCTGGCTTACTTCACCAATTCTCTGGAGTCGAGAATTTATAGACTTTCTCAACAGTACACAGCAGAGACTAAACGCTCAAGAGGGCTGTATTACTGTATTGTTGGCCTCTGAGAAAGCTAGTTTCTCCCCTTAACATTTAAAAAATAATAATAATAATAATAAACAGGATCTTGGCGGAGCCAAACTCCTAGCTGGCACAACGGATTTAAGAATTAATACCAAGAGCTGGCCTAAGTACCAGTCGTGATTAATATAAGGAGTTGTGCTAACATGGAGTAGCAAAAGTGTACTAAATATGTGGGGAAATCAAACACGACTATTACATTTAACAAAGCTCAAGAAACCGAACTGTAAATTTATTAATTACAAGAAAATAAATTTACGTTACATGAATCTATTCAAAATCAAGAAAGGGAAAAGCACTCACTCAAGCACTCAAACAAATAGCTAAACAGCCATAAGCCTAGGAAAAACAAAAGAAATACTAATCAATAGAGATGAGACCGCCGCTAATACAGTCGATCACCAGGCTGGTGGGAGCTTCTGGAATTCACGCCGATACAGCAGAGACTTCTGAGATCGCTAAGAAAATAGACCCGCTCGAGCTTTACGCACGGTACTACCACTCTCCTTGACTGTCACTGGGACGACTGACTCGATGCTTGATCTAAACAGAGGGATCGTGTGAAAAGGGCGTGGCCACTAACGACCAGGGAGGCAAGTGCAAGGAAACGACAATTCAGAAATTATCGCTCAGAGGAATGCACTGTCTGTACATAAAGACAGTCACTCGCGAAAGAATGACGAAAGTTTTGAAAATTTGATGTAAATACAAGTACACGAGTGGACGGTTAAGAGATTGAGCGAAATCTCATGCATTTCAGAACTATTCGTCGCTCCCGCAAAATCAATCGATGTCACGATTTACGATACACAATTTCACGATGTAGGAAATTCATGACAGCCTCGACTGATTATTTGACAGATTGTGAATTGTACGTAAATTAATGGTGATCTAACCATTACCAGCATTACCAAAGCCATTCATGAATGCTTGATAATGAGCTCAAGTATTGTCTAACTGAAGTATTATTATGGCATTATGTTCCATGACCACTGAAAAGTGCTGGAAAAGTGTAGTACAAGTATTTCACTCTTGTACCTTTACTTTCTCCACAATTTCCTGAGATGATTCCTCTTGTCTTGACAATTGTCACCATTACACTGTTCTGGGAATAAGATAGGCTATGTTGATATAAGAGAATTTGTGTAATCTTGTTAACCCATGGATTGCACAATTACTTTTTTTCTTTGTTTTAATCCTACCCCATGGTGTGCAAAAAATATTTTTTTTTGTTTTTGTTTTTGTTTATTATATAATAAACATGCAGGGCATCATCTGGCGAAAAAAAAAAAACTCTCTCTCTCTCCGTCTTTTTGTGTAGTTCCATGCGTAAGTTTACGTTGGGGAGTAGTGAAAAAATGAAAAAAGAATTTTCTTGTTTTTGTTTATTATAAACTCGAAGATAAACATCCAAGGCATCATCTGGTGAAAAAAAAAAAAAATCTCTCTCTCTCCGTCTTTACATAGGGCCATTCGTTAGTTTACGTAGGGGAGTAATGAAAAATGATTTTTTTTTTTATTATAAACTCGAAGATGAACATCCAGGATATCATCTGGTGAAAAGAAGAAAAATCTCTCTCCGTCTTTGTGTAGCACAATGCGTAAGTTTGCATAAAGGTCGAGTAGTTAACAGTGATGCACAGCCAGCACAGCCTGAATTGTGGCTCGCAATGTGACGCTACCCAGCCTGAGCTGTGGCTCGGAGTCCACGGGTTAAATTTGTTACCTGTTTCTTCAAGATCACTTTCTGTAGCCAATTCAGTGTTGTTACCTAGAATTGCTCCACTCAGATCGAAGAATCCACGTTTGGCGCGTGTATTTGTGATGTTGTTTGTCTCCCTAATGTGTCAGTCCAACGTGATGGGATGTCCTGGATCATGTTGAGGATAATAGTCTTTCCCTGTTGTACTTTATTAGATAGCTAATTCAATGCTATTAGCAAGGCATGCTAGGGATGATGATACTGATGATGAACATTTCCGTTATCTTGACTATAATCTGGCTCTAGAAGAAAAATGACCCTGCTCCACATTGTTCTATGTATTACCTGAGAGGTTTCCTCATTGTGCCTGAGAAATTTCCTCATTGTTTGGGAGTGTTGACTAATTGAAGCGACATTGGTTGTCGTTGGATTCCGTGATAAAGCGTCTGTTGCCATGTCATTTTTAACTTTTATATAACGAATATTTATATAGTAATTCTGTACTGTACATATCCATCTTCCTGTCCTCACAGAGAGGAGTTTCTCCTAAAGCATGCCCAAGAGAGGTTTATGATCTGTATAGAGGTGATTTTTGTTACCATAAACAAGACCACGAAAATTTTATAGTGCAAATATCACTGTTAGAGCCTCTCGGTCCATAGTACAATAATTTACCTCTGCCCCTTTTGTTTGCCTGCTGGTAAATTAAATTAGCTGATATTTTCTAAGTTTATCTTCTTGCATCAGTATGGCTCCTAAGCCTTTAGTGGGGCATCTGTGCAAATTATGAATGGCTAATTAAAGTTTGGATATGCCAAGCAAGGTGCACATGTAAATTTACCCTTTAAATCGTTATACACTATCTTTTGCTCCCCTCCCCACTGAAATATAGCTTTTTTTTACCGGTTGGTGGAATAATTGCTCTGCTATATTATAAAATCCATGTATAAAAGATCTGTTATAGCCTGGTAATTCTAGAAACTTTCATGCTTCCTCCACATTTCTGGGTTCAGGAAAATACCTTACTTCTTCCTTTTTTTCTTCTAAGGTGTGGATACCCTCTGCAGCACTACTATGTCCTAGGAATTTAATTTCATTAATGAAAAATTGACTTTCAAACAGCTTAATTTTCAATCCAGCATTGGCTAACTTGTTTAGGGGTTGGTCTAATCTCTATAATGCTCGTCTGTTATTTTTGTTGCAATTATAGTGTCATTCAGATAAACAAAAGTGCCATCACCTACCATTCCTGATAACACACTATTAATTAATCGTTGGAAGGTGCCTGGGGCCGTGCAGAGCCCCAGTGGCATTCCTCTTTATGGAAATTGCTGTTTATTTGCGCGATTAGTTATCTAACTCTAACTGGTAATAACCACTGAGTAAACTGTTGGAAATACATTGTTTTCTGGTTCAGTTGTTTGTAGGTCACTTGAAAATAACATGGGAAAATGATCAGGGATCGTTTGCTGATTGGGTTTGCATTAAACGATAACTACCCACATTTCAACATTTTGTTTGGGTACAAAGAACAGTATGGAAGAGAAGCTTGGACCTTGTAGAAGGGACAGAAGTCAAGAGTGAGAGCAGTGGAAATGAGTTATTTGAGAGGAGCATGTGGAGTCACATGAGAGACCGATTGACAAATGAGGAAGTGAAGGAGCATTGTTGTGAGGATGTGGACGTGTTAGGAAGCGTTAAGAGAAACACACTGAGGTGGTGTGTCCATGTGGAGAGGATGGAGGGTGAGAGACTGACGAGGAGAGTGTATATGAGTGAGGTGGAAGGGGGGAGAGGGAGGCGGAGGCCAAGGATGAGATGGAGGGATGGAGCGGAGAGGTATATGAGAGAGGGGTGTGTGAGCTGGGGCCAGGGCAGTGAAATGGCGGGGGGCAGGGTGCCGTGGAGGCGTTTGTTTGTGGCCATCCCTTACGGGATTAAGGCGTCTGGCAATAGATGGATAGATAGACAGACAGACAAGGAAAAGTGGTGCATTCCATGGGGACTCTCAAAGTTCAGTGATACTCGAACATAGTATTTCATCCACATATTTTTTTTTGCTACTGCACACTGCGAGTGTGCTACTCTACATGCTGGCACATATATAGGTTGTGTGTCTTTCTTCTCTAGTAATGTCAGTTCTACCCAGTCCCGCATTAATGACTTAATACTAACCGGTATGGATTTATTCATACCAAGACAACAGTTCAGTAAAAGATATAGCTCTCCAAAATTATAGCAACTGTGGCCAGAGCAACGTCTCGGAAGTCATTTGCATATAACTCTTGCTAAAAAAAAAAAAAACATCTGAATCACTCTTTCATTTTAATATGCTAGAAACCATGCAAAATCTATAATAAATCTCACTAAATCAAACTTTCTTCAAAATCAAGCATCAAAACTACTTAACAACCCTAATGACAATAGAATATTCCGGACAACTCTCATTTCTTTCAATAATAACTTTAACAAGTCATCATCCATTCCCCAACTCATCTCTTCAGATGGCAACATTACAAACGACCCACGTGGGTAAACAAATATGTTTGCGAGTACATTTTCCAGAAATTATACCACAGAGGAAGTCAGCCAGAACGTCCCAGTACTAGAATTTGACTCTCCCGAAATACAGACAAGATACGTAATATTTATCCTAGATAATTTACCAACCAACAAAGCTCCAGCTCAGATGAAATTCCTTCAATTGTTTTGAAAAAGTGTTCCCCAGAACTTGCCTCTGTTCTAGCTAAATTATTCAGACTATGCATACGTACTTCTTCATTCCCTAAATCATGGAATGAAGCCAATATCCACCCAATTCCAAAGAAAAGAAGTTCCTCTGACTCCTCTGATTGCAGACCAGCAGCTGTCACATCTTGTCTTAGTAAATTATTTGAATTTTTATTAATAAACACGTACTTTAAACTTCTTGAATCCAACAACTTGACTCGTGAATTGTGAGCCACAGCTCAGGCTGGGTAGTGTTCCGTTGTGAGCCACAGCTCAGGCTGTGCTGGCCGTGCATCACCGCTAACTACTCCACCCCTATGCAAACTTAGGCATGGTGCTACACAAAGACGGAGATAGATTTATTTCACCAGATGATGCCCTGGATATTTATCAAGTTAATAATAAACAAAAAATTCTTTTTTTTTTCATTTTTTCACGACTCCCCTATGTAAACTTACTCATGGCCCAGTGCAAAGACAGAAAGAGAGAGATTATTTTTCTTTTTCACCAGATGATGACCTGGATGTTTATCTTCATGTTTATAATAAACAAAAACAAAAATAAAATCTTCATTTTTTTGCTCACCACGGGGAGGGAAAAAAAAAAGGTAATTACGCAATCCACGGGTTAATTGGTGACAGACAAAATGGTTCTCGCCACGAAAGATCCACCATTGACATACTCA
The DNA here is from genome assembly GCA_018397915.1 of Birgus latro. NCBI lineage: Eukaryota > Metazoa > Arthropoda > Malacostraca > Decapoda > Coenobitidae > Birgus > Birgus latro. The sequence continues at coordinate 8,925 of JAGKTI010023565.1, forward strand.
ATCTCTTGACTCATACCATCAATCAATCAATTGGCCAAAATGGAGAAACTCATGCAGTAGCCCTTTATATTTCTAAAGCCTTCAACAGAGTGTGGCACCGTTCCCTGCTGTCCAAACTCCCTTGCTATGGACTAACATCTTTTGTTCCTCTGCTTTCCTCATATCTCAGCGATAGAATAATTAAAGTAGATGATGTATATTCCAATTTCCACTCAGTTAACACTGGCATGCCTCAGGGATCAGTTCTGGCGCCAACACTGTTCCTGGTTCACACTAATGATCTCTTATCAGTCACCCCCACTCCCATCCATTCATATGCAAATAACTCACGCTTCACAGTTCATTCACACTAACATACTGATCTACAAAATTAAATATCTCTAACTCTCAACTCAGTAAAGCCATCTCCATAAATCAAGACTTATCAAAGATCAATGAGTGGGGACAAAACAACCTTGTCTCATTTAATGCAAGTAAACAAAATATACACAATTTACTAATAGACAAATATTGCCAGATTCGTATATTACCTTCAGTGCTAATAATATTGGCATCTCCAGAAACATTGAAATTCTCTGTGTCTCACTTAACAATGCCCTTAGCTGGGCCTCTCATGTCAGATCACTTGTTAAAACCACCTCAAAGAAACCTGGATAATTGTATAGAGCCCGTAACTTCTTCACTGAAGAGCAATTAGCTATGCTTTTTAAAAGTCGTCTGTGCTCTCAGCTTGAATAGTGCTCACCATTGTGGAATGGATGTGGAGAGGTTGCACTAGGACAACTAGACAAAATTCATACCAAAGCTGTTGTAATTATTTATAACCCTACTTGTCAGAAATTTCTAATACACTCCTTTATCTGATGACCAACAGTAAATTTATATAAGTCTCTTAGGAGAATTAGGGTAATTAAACCTCTAATTCACTAGCAACTATTCTCCTCATATCCTAATTTAGTTTTTGTGGAACTGACACTCTAAGCATTCAGTGATTACTGGTGATTAGCAGCTCTATAAATGATAACCCATTGTTTTGCATTTCTGTTACCAACTACACGAACTGGTACTGATTTACAGTTTTGAATTGTGTATGAGTCTTCATATTTTACTGGAATCATGGCCAGTTGCAGCACACGAGAAAGCACGAAAGCCTCTATTTTCGGCTCATCACGCAGTCTTCCGGTAAATCAGTTGCCCACTAGCTGTGATGTCATAAGGGCATATATGGAACATAAATCCACAAATCCGTCATTGAGCACCCAAGCCTATGCGGAAACTGTTGCACTTGACGTAGCAGGAATTTACTAGAAAGTTTCCATCTCAGCTATTGATTACACCAGTGTTGTTATTCGTGTGAAACGCCTGATAGCAAAGGCACAGGAGCTTAGGAAATGTCCAGTGAGAAAAAGAACTTCCAACACCTACATAGAAAAACTCGCCAGCTTGGACACTTTATTTGACATTAGTTGTTGCAAACGTTTCAAAAACTTCAATGCACGTGAGAGGTCTGAGTGTCAATGCGCTAGAGCACACAAGATATCGCCTAAGGAGTTGGCCTTCCTGGGTGGGCAAAAATAGTTGCAGAAAAATGATTGTTAGTGGAATAGACCGTAAGTAGACAGCACAAAATAAATGTGCAGCAAATAGAGTAATGAAAAGGAAGCTCCATGAAGAGTCCACTAGAGATACTAAGCAAAATAATGAAGATATAATGACAGCTTGTATTGACTAAAGTGATCCCTGTGATGGGCAATATGATCAATATGTTGATGGTGATACTGCAGAATTAGATGGTAGCAAACAGTCAGAACAGTGTCACAACAGATTAGTCTATCCTGAGCTGAGTCGTGTAGCTGATCGATGTCAAGTAAGCAATTGAGACATCTGTTCCACTGTGAATGCAGCGCTGAAAGATATGAATATTCTTTGGGGAGAAAATAAAGTTGATCTCAGTAAACTCCACAGCCAGAGAAAATACTGGAGAGATGTCACATTGCAACAGCATAAAAATGACTTGAAGGAGATCGTTGGCATCAGTTTCGGTGGAAAAATCGATCATATGCTTAAAAATACCCCAGATGGTCAGAGAATCGGGAAGGAAGATCACTACTCAGTAGTTGGTTTTCCTGACGCCGTTTACATCGACCACGTTTCTCCCGAAGTGGAAGAGCAGCAGATATTGCCAAGGAAGTCATGTCTGGCATTCGAAAAACAGATTCAATAGATTTGTTGCAAGCTTTCGTCTGTGATGGGACAAATGTCAGTACTGGAAAGAGAAATGGGGTGATCCGTGAGCTCGAAACACAGCTTGGCAGACCACTACAGTGTCTTGTTTTTTTTCTTGGATATTGCTGAAATCATTTTCTGAAGGTACTTCGATGCCGTTGATGGGGCAGTAGATGGTTCGACAACGGGTCCATGAGGCTGCAGAGGAGATGTAGGTCAATCGCTTGATTTGACCCAAAAGATCTCCCAGTTGTTCATTATGAACGTGTTGCTGGAAAAACTTGCATTTTTCCTGGAGTTGTAAGTGATCCCAGCAAAGATCAGGACTACCTGTACCATGCATGTTTGGCAGTGCAATTGCCAAGTGGAGATACTAAAGAAATTGTGTGACCATCTGCACAACAAGGACCACTAAATCATGCCAGGTGGCTTATGAAAGCTAACAGCGTACTGCGACTTTACATGTCAAAGGAGCAACCATCTTCTTCTTCTTCTTCTTTCGGCACTCCCCTTAGGGGTCGCCACAGCGGATCACCCGTCTCCATCTTACTCTGTCTTCTGCGTCATCTTCTGTTACACATACCACCCGCATGTCCTCCTTCACTACATCCATAAACCTTCTCTTTGGTCTTCCTCTCTTTCTCCTACCTCGTAGCTCCATTTCCAGCATCCTCCTCCCGACATACTCCTCATCCCTGCTCCGCACATGTCCAAACCATCTCAGTCTCGCCTCTCTAGCTTTGTCCCCAAACTGACGCACATGCGCTGTCCCTCTAATATGCTCATTTCTAATTCTGTCCAACCTCGTCACTACTAGTGAAAAACGCAACATCTTCTATTCTGCTACCTCCAGCTCTGCCTCCTGTCTTTTTGTCAGTGGTACCGTCTCCATTCCGTACAACATGGCTGGCCTCACTACAGTCTTATAAACTTTCCCTTTCATTTCTGTCACTGATCACTCCTGTCACCTTTCTCCACCTACTCCATCCAGACTGCACTCTCTCTTTTACCTCTCTACCACACTCTCTATTGCTTTGTACAGTTGACCCCAAGTATTTGAATTCATGTACCTTTGCCACCATTACACCTTGCAGCCTCATGGTTCCCTTGCCATCTCATTCATTAACACACATGTACTCAGTCTTGCGTCTGCTTACTTTTATTCCTCTTCTCTCCAGTGCATATCTCCATCTCTCCAGCTCTCCCTCGGCTTCTTCCCAGCTCTCACTATATATCACAATGTCGTCCTCAAACATCATTGTCCACGGAGACTCCTGTCAAATCTCATCTGTCAATCTGTCCATCATCATTGCAAACAGGAAGGGACTCAAAGTCGATCCTTGATGCAATCCCACCTCCACCTTGAAATCCTCAGTCATTCCTACTGCACATCTCACTGCTGATACACTATCGTCGTACAATGTCCTTCACCACCCTCACGTACTTCTCTGCCACTCCTGACTTTCTCATACAGTGCCACAGCTCCTCTCTCGGTACTCTATCATAAGCCTTCTCCAAGGCTATAAACACACAATGCAACTCCTTCTGGCCTTCTCTATGCTTCTCCACCACCATTCTCAAAGCAAATATGGCATTTGTAGCACTTCTCACTGGCGTAAAACCAAATTGCTCCTCACAGATCCTCACTTCTCTTCTCAGCCTAGCTTCCACCACTCTTTCCTATATCTTCATCGCATGGCTGATCAGCTTTATACCTCTGTAGTTGCTGCAGCACTGCACGTCACCCTTGTTCTTGAAAATCGGAACTAGAATACTTTTTCTCCACTCCTCCGGCATCCTTTCACCCTCAAGGATTTTGTTAAACAATCTGGTAAACCACGTCACAGCCATCTCACCTAAGCTCCTCCATGCTTCCACTGGTATACCATCTGGGCCCACTGCCTTACCATCCTTCATCCTTTTCATGGCATTCCTCACTTCCTCTCTGCCGATCTCTTGCACTTCCTGATTCACTACCTCCAACTCTTCCAACCCTCTCTCTCACATTTTCTATATTCATCAGCGCTTCGAAATACTCCTTCCACCTTCTCAGTACACTCTCCTCACTTGCCAGTACAATGCCATCTGCAGCTTTTATTCTAACATGCTGCACATCCCACCCAGCTCTGTCTTTCTGCCTGGCTACTCGGTACAGGTCTTTTTCCTCTTCTCTACTATTCAACTTCTCATACAACTTCTGGTATACCTTTTCTTTTGCCTTAGCAACCTCTTTCTTAGCTGAGTTCCTCGTCTCCTTATACTCCCGAATGCTTTCCTCGTCCCTATGTCTATCCATATTCTTCATTGCCTGCTTCTTCCTATTTATGCTATCCGTACTTCCTCATTCGACCATCAAGTCTCTGTGTCTTCATCCTCCGTCCCGATGTCACCCCAAGTACCTTCTTGGCTTTCTCCCTCACCACTTCTGAGATAACTGCCCAACCGTCCTAGTCTTCCTTTCCTTCGAAAGCCTGACTCACCTCCTCCCTAAATTTACTACTGAAGTCTTGCTCCTTCAGCTTCCACCACCTAATCCTTGGTTCAGCTTTCACATTCCTCCTTGTCTTCACTTTCAAACTCATTTTTTTTTTGAAATAACAGAACAGAGAAAGGAAAAACAAATGATTAAAAAAAATCCATACACCAGATTGCTGGTGTCCTCTATTCTTGAAATATCTGTAACAGTTGGACTTGAACAGCTGTAGGTTGAAGTTTGGAGGGAACAACTCTGGGGAAGCGTGTTCAAGAGAGATGTAGTTCGGGGAATAAAAGAATTCTGATAGGCAGAAGTTCTGCAATATGGCTGTGTGACATTCTAATCATGAGCGCTGCCAGATGCCCGTGTAGCACAAGGGAAGGCATGGAGCGGTGGCACAATGAGCACGATGGAAGGCATGGAGTGGTGGCACAATGGACGCAACTTCGTCTGAGCATTTGCCATAAAAATATCTGTAAAATAATGCAAGGGAGGCAACATTCCTTCTTACTCTTAGGGGAGGTAAATTATTTGTAATAGCAGGGTTATTAATAATTCCAAAAGCTTTCTTCTGAATTTTGTCTAGTTGTTTTAATGGAACCTCTCCACATCCATTACACAAAGGTGAGCAATATTCAAGCTGAGAGTGCACATGACTCTTGTAAATTATAGCTATCTGCTCGTCAGTGAAGGAGTTACGGACTCTGTATAATAATAAGGTTTTTTTTAGGCAGTTTTAGCAAGTGATCTAACATGCAAGGTCCAGCTAAGGGCACTGTTAAGTGAGACGCCGAGAATTTCAATACTTTGGGAGCCGGAAATATTAGTAGCATTGAAGGTAATATATGAATCAGGCAATATCTGTCTATTAGTAAATTGTGTATGTTTGGTTTTACTAGCATTAAATGAGACAAGGTTGTTTTGTCCCCATTCACTGATCATAGATAAGTCTTGATTTATGTAGATGGCTGTGCTGAGTTGAGGATTGGAGATATCAGACTTTGTAAATGGATGTGTGAGTGTGAATGAACTGTGAAGTGTTGAGCCATCTGCATATGAATGGATGAGATTGTGGGTGACAGATAAGAGATCATTAATATGAACCAGGAACAGGGTTGGCTCCAG
>JAGKTI010023566.1:0-14751 GCA_018397915.1 Birgus latro
TGTGTGTGTGTGTGTGTGTCTGTTTCTGTCTTTGTCTCTGTATGTCTGTCTGTTTCTGGCTCTATTTCTATGTGTCTGTTTCGGGCCACGGGGGCCACCAAAAGTGGACGTTTGGGCCACGAAACATAATTTTGTTTTTTCGTGTCATTTGGCTTCTATTTCGTAGTTTGTTTGTGGTTTTTTGATGAGCTTTTCCATATATTTTGTGCTGCTTATGTGGCTGAGTGGGACAGAGAGGAGCAAAGCTTTGGTCTGCAGTTGTCTGTATGACGGCAGGGTTGTTTATAGGAGGTGGACAGCCCAACGTGTAGGCATAACATCGATTTCACCTGTGCTGTTATTTACTTGGATCAGCTTTTTATTGTATTTAAGTATTATCTGTGAAATGAAATCAAATGCTATTTTTTACTTGGATCAACTTTGTAAATATATGTAAATAGTAAACGGTGAAAGGAAATAGAATGCTTTTGTAAAGAAAATTCTTTTTTTTTTTCCTTTTTTTCATTTATTGTCCCGTGGCCCAAATGTCCTACCTTCTGTGGCCAAAACGTCCAAGGTTGGTGGCCCATGGCCAAAACGTCCGTGACCCAAACATCCGTGGCCGAAACGTACGGCCACCGTCCTGCCCTGCCCTGCCCTGTCCTGTGCTGTCTTTCCCTGCCCAACCCTGTCCTGCCCTTCTCTATGATGCCCTTCCTTGCTCTTACCTGTCCTGCCCTACTTGTTCTTGCCTACGCTGCCCTGCTTTCTCTTGTCCTGTCGTATTCTACCTTGCCCTGCTCTGCCCTACCATGTCCTGTCCTGCATATTTCCGAACTGTATTAGCGTTCAGCACTACCGCCCTCAGCCAGGCAGTCAACCTTATATGGACTGATAATGGCAAAATATTCAGTTCAGGGGAGACTTTCCGAAATGGTGGAGTCAGATCTAGCCTTCATTAACCCTTTGGCTTCTAGATGTGTCCTAAGTTCAATAAAATCGGCTTGATTAAAGTGGAAATATAGGTGACAGTGGAATAAAGTGGTTAATATGTAACAGGGATGAAGCTGGTAAAGAAGTGAGTAATTTAAAGGCACTTATCGAAGTTGAAATATCAGGCAACTGAATGAAAGTGGAGATGAAGCAAATAGTTCTGTAGTTTCTTTGGTTTTAACTTGTCTCAGGTGTTTGTCCTTTGGCACGTAGCTCAGTCGCACTTCTTCGTGACCTGCATCTTACTCTAGCATTCGTCTTTTGTCACAACCCAGTATTCAAAATGGAAAGATGATAATTTTAGGTGAAAAGAGTAAATCAGATGTATTTAAAAACATATATTACGAAGCATGATAAAAACGAATCTTTAGTCTCGAACTCTGTGAACCCTGGAAGCTCCGAATCCCACCAGTCACCCTCTAACCGCGAGAGGGGGAGGACGCAGGATCTGTGTGTATATTTCCTTAGTGATAAATATAGTGTGTAAACAGCTTCCCCATCATCTTGAGATATAGGAAGGTAAGCGAGGATATTGTTCATTAGTCTTTTGATAGCAATGAGTTCTTTCAGCTGTGCCAAATCGTCTGTTATAGAGAGAACAAACAGAGGAGCGCTGTGGTGTTGCTGTGGACGTGCTGGGGTGTTGAGGGAAGTGACCTGAGATGGTGCGGTCGTGTGGAGAGAATGAAGAGGGAGAGATTACCCATAGTTCTTCCATCTTAACTTGGCCTAGATTGTCGTCCTTTTGTAGCTTGTTTCACGTAGCTCAGTGGCAGGAAAAGACAGTGCTACGGTTCTGCATTCCTGCCATTATGATTCTCCTTGACTAGCGTCATATTCTATACTCCTTTCACCTTAACTTGGCCCAGATTTTCGTCCTTTTGCAGCTTAATTCACGTAGCTCAGTGGCAGGAAAAGACAATACAATGGCTCTACATCCTTCCCATAGCACTTCTTCGTGACTAGCATCATATTGTAGTATTTTTATTGCTACACTGCGGCACCAAAGACTGAGAGACGGCACTGTTAGGACAAATAAAAGTGAAAGACGTAAATGTGAGTGTATGTGAGTTAAGTAGAAGGGGAGACGGGTAGTGGAAGAATGATGTGGAGGGATGCTGTGGAGAGGTATATGAACGATGGTGGTGTGAGATGGAGGGACAGCACCCAGGTGATGGGTGACAGGGTAACGTGGAGGCGGTTTGTTTGTGGCCACCGCTACCGGGATAGGTTATAGATACACGAAAAAGGACTGGACCGTCTACTCGGAGGGAGAGTGATAGCCAGAATTAACCCTTCCCCATGCTGACGAAGTACGAATCGGAAAGGTGTGCTTGTAGGAAGACCGATGCATGAGAAAGTGGAGATCTGTGTAGCTGGAGGGAGAGTGATAGGCAAAATCAACTCTTCTCCATGCTGGCGAAGTACGACTGGGGAAAGGAGTGTGTGTAGGAAGGATGATGCTTGTAAAATAAGAAATATAAAGAAGTGGTTATGTTTACGTGTGTCTGAGTTAGCTTATATGATTGGTAAAGGTAATTAGGTGTGAATATATGCAAGTACTGTATATGTTATGTTATTTAATAGACAGTGGACACAGTGTCATATCTCTACACACACACACACACACACACACACACACACACACACACACACACAGTAACTGACTGAATTATTTAGTGACTGATTAACTGATTCCTTGACTGCATGGCCGACTGACTGACTAACTGATTCATTGACTGACTGGATAACTGACTGACTGACTGACTGACTGACTGACTGAGTTACTGACTGACTGACTGATTCATTGACTGACTGGATAACTGACTGACTGACTGACTTACCTATTAACTGAGTGGCTAAAAGTGAACTGATTTATTGAGTGACAAAAAGATTAACTGAAACGTTACTAATTCAGTACGATGATTCTCTCTTTCCGTTTTTCTCTCTCTCAAGGGTCTCCACAAACAAATCGCCTTCATATCACCTTACCACCATCACCAGTCTGCTCTTCCCCCTGCCCACACCACCCTCACCCACAAACCCCTCCGCCTCATCCTCTACGTCATTCCCAACACTTTCAGACGATTTGCCTCAGCTACCTGGGCCGCCTCTTGAAGTGAAGGGGTTAATGAAGGCTATTTCAAACCCCTCCAGGTGCAAAAGTCTCTTGAGCTGAATAAATCGTCGTCTGTTGGTAACAAGAATAAAGAATATAAGACTTTAAGAGATAGTGATAATGATAATAATAATAATAATAATAATAATAATAATAATAATAATAATAACAATAATAATAATAATAATAATGATTAGGACGATGATGATGATGATGATAATGATGATGATGATGATGGGATGAAAATGATGACAATGATGGCTGTATTAAGTATGATGATGATGATGATGTGGTGGTGCTTAATATGATAATGATGATGATGATGATGATGATAATATGCCTTTTTTTGTTGACAGATAGAGCGACGGAAACTCAAGAAAGCAAGAGCCAGCCCTCCCCCCACCCCTTAAGAAAGCCAGGAAGAAAGCCAGGGAGAAAGCCAGGGAGAAAGCCAGGAAGAAAGCCAGGAAGAAAGCCAGGGAGAAAGCCAGGAAGAATGCCAGGAAGAAAATCATAGAGAAAGCCAGGAAGAAAGCCAGGGAGAAAGCTAGCAAGAAAGCCAGTGAAGGTAAATCATGTATGTTTCAGTAATATTGTCACCACTCTGACTGATAGTTTAGATAGACAGACAGACAGACAGACAGATAGACAGATGGATAGATAGATTGATTGATTAACCGAGTAAGATTTAAATACAGCCAGAGAGATGGATAGATATGGACAGGTGGGTGGGTAGATCCAGATTGATTGACTGACTGATTGATAGATTAGATTGATTGACAGATATAGAGGGGTTGATGCAGGCAGAGAAATAGTTAAATGGACAGGTGATTAAATGGACAGATAGTTAAATGGACAGATAGTTAAATGGACAGATAGTTAAATGGACAGATAATTATAGACAGGTCCTTATTACACACTGTTCTATCAGCTGTTTTTAATCTACAGTAAGGTGGTTTGGGCATGTGGAGAGGATGGAGAGTGAAAGACTGACGAGGAGAGTGTATGTGAGTGAGGTGGAGGGGGGGAGGGGGAGGGGGAGGCCGAGGATGAGATGGAGGGATGGAGTGGAGAGGTATATGAGAGAAGGGGGTGTGAGCTGGGAGTGGGGCAGTGAAATGGCGGGGGACAGAGCGACGTGGAGGCGATTTGTTTGTGGCCACCCCGTGCGGGATTGAGGCGTCTGGCAATAGATAGATAGATTTTAAGATGTGTGTGTTTCTTTTTATTACAAAATCTTAAAGTACAAATTTCTAGGAGGAGGGGAAAACGAACGAAGTCGAATTTGGAACGTTTTCTGAGTTTCTACCTTTTTTTTTATATACTAAACTACTAGAAGTGCTGTAACCGATACGATTCACCGAAACCATATATCGCCGATATCTGCATTTTTCCGATTTAGAACCGATACCGATATTTACTGCTGATATGGGGATATTGGATATGGACGGAAGAAACATTAATTTTACTTTTACTGAGTATTTCTGTCATTGTTTTGCCTGATTCTGTGTGAAAAAATGTTACCTTGACACTGTTATGCAGCCTAACAGTCGTACTCAGAACCATTAAATGTTCATAATAAGTGGGCTAGTGGGAAAGGAGAGAAGGTGGAAAAAGAAAAAAGAACTGAAGGCCGAAAGCAGCAAGTTGGGAGTGAGGTATACTGTGTACGTGTACTGGTGGTGTGTAAGTGTAATAGTGTGGGTGTGTGTACATAAACAGAGTACAATCGTTGGCAAAATAAGCGCAAAATGCCCTCATCCATTTGTTACTGTATTCATTATCTGGTCGTAATAGTCAATCATCTCACTCGAGTCTAAATAAGAAGTTATTTGCTGCATAAAATAAGGAAGAAGACAGTAGATGGTGGCAATAAGAGGCCAGTGACTCTGAGACATGGGATGAACGACATTTGGCAACTTTGTTGAAGCTCAGCATAAACAGTGACACAATACTTGATGGAAAAGTTACATATAGATCTTGCCTAGGCTTCTTCATTACTACTCTGTACATACAGGGTTTGCAATTTGGTACTTGTGTGTGTGTGTGTGTGTACAAAAATACATGGATATATAGATAGATGATACGGTATACACAAAGGAAGGAAGGTAAATCGAGGAATGTGAACGTCTTTTGATGACGTGTGTGTATGGTCGATCGTGTGTAAGCTACTAGTGTTTGTGTGCGTATATGATGCCCAGATTCGAGCGTCATCTCGGAACGAATATTTAGCATGGCTGAAGGGGTGATCCAAAGCTCTCCTTAACCACAGAACCATCAATGCATAGCTTTTCAAAGTAAATAAAATATACTTGACTGAAGACTGTCTTAAAATCTACAGAAGTATAACATTTTGTGTCTGTGTGTGTGTGTTGTGGGCCAACAGTACCTACATATGTGGCTGGCATACACTGAACTTAGACATGTATTCTTTATTTCATGGAAGGCAGTTTTAATCAGGGTATATATGAGGATGAGTCTTTGACTACTAGTGTGTTAAATCCAATCTCAGCAATGACAGCAGGTGTATTTTTCCACTATGCACTAACTCTCGGCTGGCCTGGCCTGAACTGGCTAATGATCAAAATGTTAGCTAAGTACTGTGGGTCACAAAAGTATCGGTGCTCAGGGGTCCAATGCCTACCGAAAACATTCGAACACCTGCTTACATTACCAATGTTACATTTTATATGAACAGTGTTTATATAAACATACCATTTGCTAAATATTTGCATGAGGATATTGGCGATATATGACACCTCCCGACAATAGGCCTACCAGCGTGTGGTAGGTCGAACAATAATATTTCACTGACCTTCGTTCTATGGTCCAAAATGTTTCACGCATATTGTGCACCGATACCTTTGTGTCCCATAGAACCTTTAAATACAAATGTTGTTTATTTCTATGGCTAATGGCCGGCCGCCCAAGATTTTACATACGGTACGGAACTTTGAAGTAAAAATGTTTTATTATATGGTAATGACCTGAAGCTTATAAGTGTTATGCTCTTCATATACAGTATTGTTAAGTCACCATCATCTGGCTTAGATTTGGAAGTTGTTATATGTTTACTGTTTGTCTTATGACTTACTGTTCCGTACCTTTAGGGGAACAAAAGTTACGGTATGTGCTTTATCTTTCCTGTTACTTTGTCCAGTTATCATTTTATAGCTTCTTTATAATAAAAATCCAAACACAAAAGCTAAAGGATTTGTTATTCGATGTAATTTGATATTTTAGTAAACATATTTTTTAAGTTAAAGTTAGATTTGCAAGTAACGACAAAATTGGGCACTAACTTCCCTAAACTCAAAGAAAGGCAACGATAATTAAATTGTGTTTAATATTTAATCGTATGCGTTTTACTGAAGAGTAACAGAAAAAAATGAAAAGAAACCCTTTTCTGCCCATCAGTGTGTGTGTGTGTGTGTGTGTGTGTGTGTGTGTGTGTGTGTGTGACAATCGCAAGTTCATAAAAGTCTGCCACTGCTTCTTGACAGACCTTTTGCTAGGTATCTGGGTCGAGCTTCATTCTAACAAGTGATATAATATTATGATTCAAATAATTCATATGTCTTAGTTCAAGCATTTTATCATTTAAAACAGTCATTAGAATGTGGGATACGATCGTATCTCTGAAAAATAACCGTTACCGTTAGACACCTACAGTGGCAGAGAAATAAGTGCTACAGTCTAGGCTCATTAGGGAAAACAAGAATTTATGTATTTTTCATCGTTTCTCAGCCGATCAGGATACGAATCCGATTATCGGATATTTTTCCTGTTATGCTGCGTATTTGTGGGACGGTTTCTCGCCCTCAAATACGCAGGCTAAAGCGGGTCCCTATTCTAGACCGGGAGGTAACTCCTAAGAGCAGGACTGGACACAAAAACAAGGCAGTGGATATCACACATGTATTCTACACATAAGACTATCTATCTATCTATCTATTGCCAGACACCATAATCCCACAAGGGGTGGCCATTTGACCCTGAGTTACTGTATTTGTTTTACAGGGAGGGGCACTAACCCTCCACCAACCCACTTGTTGACACGTAGGGAGCACGTATGGTTTGGTTATATGGTTACCACCCAGCGCTGTAAATGGTTTCTTGACTTACAGGAAACCATTTGGCTTGTCACTCAATGTAAAGCCACCTGTAAAAGAAAGAAAAGCAATAAGAAGTGACAGGAAAGATGGGAGAAATAGGAGAAGAGGAGGGCAGGCACAGAAAAAGAATAAGGCTAAGGAAGAAGTAGGCAGGACTACATCAAGTGAGCGGATGATGGTCGCCACCACCTACCACTATAAGACACAGGACAACAATACATCACAGATATTACAAAGGATTTGCCGGGGGGGGGAGGGGGCAGGGGGCAAGTGAACACTGTACACAATTGCTATCTGTCACTTTACCTTCTTGTTTAAGTATGGTACTATTCACCCGACACTCGTGTGACATACAACACATTTATATCTTCAGACACAGGAATGGTTTTGACACAATCTCTAAAACCCGTATAGCACTGGACGACACTGTATACATGTATATCTTACTTTACACCTGTACTTCAGGTAACTGGCAGCCGGGAGTCTATTACAGGTAGGGTCGCCCGTAAAGGTATTTAACAGGGGGGGGACTGTGGTATTTGGTATGCCCGGGTCGGCCACGCGGCTAAGACAAGGGGCTGGTGCAGGTTTAACTGAACGCAGGGGAGGGGGAGCGTAAACACCTGCACAAGACACAAAGATACACAAGGGGGGGAAGTCTAGGTTATCACTGAGGCCGTCTAGGGCAGCAGGACTCTACCTTCCAATATAGGCCCGGCCTCGTTCTATCTATCGGCACGTCCAATCTTATTCGGGGTTCCTGGTCACTTCACTTGGGGATACACGGTAGGGAATCACTCGTAAGATCCTGTAGATGCACACTAGAACTGAGCTTACGGGTACACACACATATATATCGATAGTCCACTCACTTGGGCGACACTGATGGGCCCAGGGCGATTCCTCCGTCAGGAGGGAACAGGGGCGGAGTGGCGCGCTCCTGGGCAGGGTCCCCACACGTGGCCGTGGGGCTAAGGGCTCGGCCCGAAGAGGGCTAGGAGTCGGGCCTGACGTCGGATCTGGGAGCGTCGTCGGTAGACCTCGCCCACCGGTAGGTCGCGCCCTAGTGTGAGGGGCAACTCTGGGGGCTGCAGGAGACCCAGGGAACTGGAACCCGGGGCGGCTGGGCTGCGGTAACGGCTCGAGGGCGGCGTCGCCGTCAGGGAGGCCTCACGGGAAGCTCGGCCCGGGGGAGTGGTGGATGGGGCTCGGCGGTGGCTTCGAGGTCTACGGGGGCTCTGGTCCGGCAGCTGGTCACCCGGGTGGAGTCGCAGGGAACCAAGGTCCCGGGTGAGACTCTGCCACGTCTCGGGTGTGGGGCATTCTCCGACGGCTGGTACTCCCGTAGGAGGGGAGCGGACTATGGCCAGCTCTACTCCGGACCCGACGTGACTCGTGGCCAACGCCTGGTGGGTTACGGGGAGGGCAGTCTCCTGGCGGCTTGTGGCCTGCTCTGTACTGGGCCAAGCGTGACTCGTGGCCAACGCCTGCGGGGCCGTAGGGATAGCTGCCTGGCGGCTTGTGGCCTGCACTGCACTAGGTCTAGTTTCCTGGCGGCTGGTGGCCTGCACGGTGTTTGGTCTGACGTGGCTCGTGGCTGGCGTCGAGAGGGCACAGGGGGAGATGGTTTCCTGGCGGCTTGTGGCCTGCACTGTGTCGGGTCTACTTCCCTGGCGACTCGTGGCCTGCTCTCGTGGCCTGCTCCGTGTTAGACCTGGTTACCTGGCGGCTTATGGCCTGCACTGTGTCGGGTCTATCTTCCTGGCTGCTTGTGGCCTGCACTGTGTTGGGCCTATTTCCCTGGCGGTTCGTGGCCTGCACTGTGTTAGGCTGGGCGTGGCTCGTGGCTAACGCCGAGGAGGTGAGCTATGGGACGGCTATGGCCTGTATCAGTGAGCTCTGATCACTAGCAGCTGAGGGACGGACTATGGCCAATCCTGCCTCATGCCCGGTACGGCTCGTGGCCGGTACCGCGGTGCCGCTCTTAGGGGAACGCCTACAGCAGACGGGCCGACATGCGTCCGTGTCGGGGCCCTGTGGCGGGGAGACAGCTGGGGAACGGACTGTGGCCAATTCTGCCCCGTACCCGGTACGAACTCTGTCAGTACCGCGGCGCTGTGTGGAGTTGTAAACTCCACCCCTTACTTGCAGAGCTGTTTTTTTTTTTTTTTTTTTTAAAGATTCGCCACACTGGTGTGGCACGGGCTCGGGGTGGAGAGCCCGTCAGAGGGTGGCAGTAAGTAAACAAGGGGGCGTCCTCTGCATGGCGACAGAGGACGCTGGCGTGGGGGGGGGGCAGAGCCCATCCCCCCATAATAACAAGGGGGCGTCCTCTGCATGGCGACAGAGGACGCTGGCTGCTCCGCTTGCCGGGTGGTTGGTGGCTCTAACCCCTAACTCCTGTATTTCATTTCCCTTCCGATCCCGATACCGATATTAATCGATTTTTGTCTGCTGATTTACAGCACTAACCACCGACCGGTTTTATTTAACTGTTAATTTTAACATACTTTTAGCAGAGGAAAGGTTACTGAAAGCTCTAAGTCAACTTTTCCAGGTCGAGGAATGTGTTCACAGTTTACACAAATCGTTTGTCGAAGGAGAATGGTGAAGGATGTGACGTAATAATGACGTTGTGTGTTTGTTTGTGTGTGTGCTTAGCAAGGATATAAATTACCTAGGAAAATTAGAAAAGGTGAAGGTCAGAGAAGAGAATTTTAGGATTGACTATGCACGTTCTATCCAGTTTTAAGTGGGACTACAGTTGAACATCTACTGAACAATACTCCTCGTTGTGTTATTCTGATTAGCTTCTGGCATTTTGTATGAGCTGTTTCTCACGAGCGATTTTCACTAACGTTTCCTTGTGTTAAATGAGTGAATATATTACTTTTTTATTAACTGTAGTCTGGTGCAGCCTTTGTCTTGCCTTGTTTTCCATGTGTTGTTTCTTCAGTAATTTATCCACAGACTCATGTCTGTGATATATGATGGGAGGACTATATTAACTCAGTTATTTAGTTTGTCTGTGCTGTCATAATTAAACGTCTTCAGCCTGCGTAGATTTGGACAGGGGGGCGGGGGAGGCGTTCTTAACACACACACACACACACACACACATCTTGAGGGGACACACACACACACATCTTGAGGGGAGGGCAGAGTGAAGGAATACACGTGTCATTTTTATACAGAAATAAGGAGGAAGGGAAAGTGCCAAGGGAGCTTAGTAAGTCGCTGGCAAATACTAGTGCTCGAAACTTGCATCTTTATTTCAAGCTAAATATATACGGTATTAAATAATATACATATAAAAGAGAAGTGTGTGTGTGTGTGTGTGTGTGTGTGTGTGTGTGTGTGTGTGTGTGTATGTGTATGTGTGTGTGTGAGTAAATTGGGAGCGTGTCGTCCTGTCGGTTACCTCAAAGGTGTCTAGACAGAAATATATATAGACAGATAGATAGGTATATATATAAATAGATAGATTGATAGACATATAACATAATTCTTGCTATATAAACTGATGGCTAACAATGAATTATATATCGTACAGTAAACACAACTGAGGAGTGTCGTAGCATTAAGGTCTTAAAGCAATATTAGTGCGTGGACAGGGGATTATCAAGCACGGGCCTAATGATCATTAAGGTCTTAAAGCATTATTAGTGTGTGGACAGGGGATTATCACCTGATTTGCCATTCACCTAGGCCTGTCATCTGTTTTGGCGTCGTGCCACACATACACACACACACACACACACCTCAAAACATCCCGTATGTGTATTGCGTCATGGATAGGCAGCAAAACTCAGCTTTCAAAACCGATATACTGATACCAGCTTTTGAGAAACTGACACCGAATTTACAATCATTCAGCCGTACATGACTTGCCCCTCGCTGGAATATAGACAGGAGCACACACCCCTATAGTGTATCCAGATAGACTGAGAGATAGGTAGATAGATTGATTGAGATAGGTAGATAGATAGATTGATTGAGAGATAGGTAGATAGGTAGATTGACTGAGAGATAGCTAGATAGGTAGATAGACTAACTGGGAGACAGGTAGATAGGTAGACTGATTGACATTGGTAGATAGGTAGACTGATTGAGAGGTAGATAGGTAGACTGATAGGTAGAGAAAACTTGCGCCTAACATTCCTCTCATAATTTTCTATATTTGTCAGGCTTTGTTTATGTGTACGTTTTATTTATTTATTAAGAAAGAGAGAGTGGAGCCTCTTGTGTCACTCAATCACCCTCACGCGATAACAGGCTGCAGCTGTCCTTGTAGGTGCTGCCCTCGCGCGGGGATCACGAGCAACACTGGCCTGACAATCCACTATACTGTTTTACGCTAAATTGGCTTAGATTTTCGTGCTTTTGCTGCTCATTTCACGCAGCTCAGTGGCAGAATGAGACAATCCTGTGGCTCAACATCCTTTCCATAGCACTTCTTCATGACTAGCACTATATTCAAGTGTTAATCTATTGCTACAGTTCAGATTTAAGGATGGAAAGATGGTAATTTTATGCAAAGTTAGCGTAAAAGCAGTATAATGCCGCTTCTAATGACTGCCACAGATTTTGTGGGTAATATCAGGGTGTCAGATTTTGTTTGGAAAAGAGGCTTAATCCACAGAGTTTAGCTTTGGAAGACATTTTCATAACAAAACGTAGACTTAATTTTCATAATGTAGCGGGAAAAATAAAGTTAGAGAGTATAAACATTTGTGAAAAACTACCCGCTTCTGGCAATCCGCGGCTGACCCTGGGGAGGCGTAGACGTAGATGAAAGAAAAAGAGCTGAAAATAGAGCTGGCTTACTAGGTTAATGAAGAAGGAGGAGGGGAAACATAAGAACATAAGAAGAGAGGATAACTGCAGTAGGCCGGTTGGCCCATGCTAGGCAGCTCCTAGAAGAGTAACTGAACTACTAGGATG
This sequence comes from Birgus latro, assembly GCA_018397915.1. NCBI lineage: Eukaryota > Metazoa > Arthropoda > Malacostraca > Decapoda > Coenobitidae > Birgus > Birgus latro. The sequence goes on from JAGKTI010023566.1 coordinate 12,151, forward strand.
AGATAAGGACAGCAAAGAAGAAGGCTCTCCCCCGCCCTCCAAACCCTCCAGCCGAAGCCGGCAGGAAAAAGTCAGAAAGAACACCACGCAGCATACAAAAACTGGCGTGGACATTTTATAGGAAAGTGTGAAAGGAGAACAGAGACTATCATAGTGAAACCTGAAAAGGAAAAAGTATGAATTAGTATTGGTTATAATTTTTTTCTATACCCACCCCTTATTTGTCATATGCTTATCTAGCCTATGTTTGAAACTCACAATGGAAGGGGCAGCAACTACTTTACTAGGCAGCTTATTCCATTCATCTACTACTCTATTACCAAACCAATTTCTACCTATTTCCTTACTGAAACGGAATTTTTCTAGTTTGAAACCATTACTTCTAGGTCTATCCTGTATGCTCACTTTAAGTACCTTGCTAATATCTCCCTTGTTTATACCCTTCATGCACTTAAACACCTCAATTAAGTCTCACCTTACTCTACGTCTCTCTAATGAGTGCAGATTTAGTCTTTTCAGTCTGTCTTCGTAACTCAGTCTACCCCCCTCCCTTCCCCCATACTCCTCCCCTCCCCCCCTCTCCCAACCCCTCACACCCCTCCCCTCTCCCCCCTCTCCTTCCTCCCCCCTCCCCTCCCCTTCCCCTTCCCCTTCCCATCCCCTCTTCCTCCTCGCCCTCCCTCTACCTCCTTCCCCTTCCCCTTCCCCCAAGGCCACAGTGAGAGAAGCAGATGATAATTATAATGCCGATACCAGTGTGAAGGAGGCAGAGGCAGGAAGGAAGGAGTGGGAAGAGAGGAAACAGAGATGGAACAGGAAGAAGAGAGGGAGGAGGAAGGAAGAGAGGAAATAGTGAGGGAGAGGGAAGAAGGGAGGGAGGGAGGAGAGAGGAAGCAGGGATGGAGGGGAGAGAGAGGTGGAAACAGAAGGAAAAGAAGAGAGAACGATGAAGGAAAGATCGGAAGAAGGGATGAGGAAGGGGGGAGAGAGAGAGAGAGAGGGAGGGAGGGAGGGAGAGAGAAGCAACAAGGCAGGGAGGTGACAGACGGGAAACAGCGGGAGGTGAGAGGAAAGGGAGAGGAAAGAGACGGAAGGAAGGAGAGATGTTGAAAGATAAGGAATTATTGAAGGCAGAAATATGGACAGAAAAGAGACATTGAGTAGAGTTGACGTGGCGAAGTTTGAGAGAGCGAGAGAGAGGGAGAGAGAGACCTTTACCCCTCCCCACTTCCCTTCCTCCACCACTCCTCCCCTCCCTCCCTACGCCACCTCTCCCTCCCTCCATCTCTCCACCAGCCCTCGAAAATAATTAAAAGAGAGAGAGTGTCAACTTGCCTTATTACTGGCGGGATTATCGAAGGAGGGAGGGAGGATGTGGAGGGAAGGAGGATGGAGGGAGGGAATATGGAGAGGAGAGGAGGGAAAATAGAGGAGATGAGAGTTATCTTCTTGCTGAGAGAGAGAGAGTATAGCCCCGAGTCCCTCAAGATTGGTCAGGGTTTTATCGTTATTATTATTATCATTATTATTATTGTTATTATTATTATTATTATTATTATTATCATTATCATTATTATTATTATTATTATTATTATTTTTATTATCATTATTATTATTATTATTCCCATGCAAGAATTCCATATTATCAATTAGGCATGGTATATTAGCATTTATTTATTTATTTATTTGTGTTGGTGGTGTGGTTCAGACCTGTCAACACCTCCACTACCACAGGGCTGCCCGACGCCACATTACACTGTGTGGTGGTGGTGGAAATTAAGTGTAAACATTCATCATGGTACTGAAGGGGTTGATGGAAACTCTCTCTCACCTCCAGGTCAAGATTAGTTGCCTAGGATAAATAATAATAATAATAATAATAGCAGTAATTAATTAAGGTGTGGGGTCATTAGTGGTAAAGGTTTGTGTGTATTGAGTGTACTGTGTGTGGTGTTAGGAGGCTGCCAGTACAAGACGGTATTCACCTGGTATTGTACACGTTACCACTGAACCAGCGCTGACTCACAGGGGTATGCTGACGGTATTAACACTCTCAGGCTGCACTGACTCACTCTTGGCTCAATAAACCCTTCTAACAAGCTGTAATGAAATAAAATAAGGTTATGGTCAATATCACCCATCATTTATAATTTTAACTCGACCAATAAAGCACAGGAAATAAAATACTGCCCGCCATACAAAGCCATACTGAGGAGGAAAAGCGTGTGTTTTTTCCCGTAGCTTCTGTCTTTAGCCTCCCAGCCTCCTGTGCCATGTTTACTGCCCCTCCCTCAGTCCTTCTCCTCCCTGCCTCCCTCTGAAGGATTTATGTAACACAGACGAGGACAGTAAGGTGCAATAAACAAAATAAATTGCCTAGGAAAAGGTGTTAGGTACCTTCCTCAGCCGACGAGAATACGGATCATATTCTTTATCCCCTTCAGTACGAGGGGCGTTTGGTGAGGTGAAGAGAGTGGGTTTGTATGGGCAAAATTAAACACAATTAACGTGCTGGGACTGAAGGTGTTATTCTGTAGTAAGATGTATGGAGTGGCGTGTACAGGTGTGTGGATGTGTGTATGGAGTAGTGTGTACACTGTA
>JAGKTI010023567.1:0-14749 GCA_018397915.1 Birgus latro
GAGAAAGGAGAAATGGATAGAATGTGTTCCATCGTAGAAGTAAGATAGTCAAAGAATTTTTGATAGTCAGTAGAATTAGGAGATAAGTAAACAGCACAGATATATTTAGTCAGAGAATGACAGGAAAGCCGAAGCCAGAGAGTAGAGAATTAAGAAGAATCAAGTTCAGGAACACGAGAGCAAGATAGATCGTTGCGTACATATACGCAACAGCCACCTTTGGCTTTGAAACAAGAATAGAGAAAGTAGGAGGATACAGAAAAGGGTTTGCTGTCAGTTGCCTCAGACAGCTGAGTCTCAGTGAGAAAGAGAAGGTGAGGTTTAGAGGAGAGGTGGTGCTCGACAGCGTGAAAGTTAGAGGAAAGGCCGCGAATGTTACAGAAATGAAGAAGGAGTGAGACAGACGGTGGTTCCAGGCAGCTCTTTGAGTCGTCACCGGGAGAAGGGCCTCCACATTGCTGTGGAGGCACTGAGAGGAGATATTGGGTGTTCAACAATGGAAGAAAGAGATGTAAAGAATAAGCTTTGCTATGTAAGGCATGTGATGGAAGGAAAAAATGAATTGCTATCTATCTATCTATTGCCAGACGCCATGATCCCGTAAGGGGTGGCCATTTGACTTTGAGTTATTTGTTTTATAGGGAGGGGCACTAACCCTCCACCAACCCACTTGTTGATACGTAGGGAGCACGTATGGTTTGGTTATATTGTTACCACCCAGCGTTGTAAATGGTTTCTTGGCTTACAAGAAACCATTTGGCTTGTCACTCAATGTAAAGCCACCTGTAATGGAAAGAAAAGCAACAAGAAGTGACAGGAAAGATGAGAGAAATAGGAAGAGAGGAGGGCAGGCCCAGAAAAAAGAATGATAAAGGCTAAGGAAAAAGTGGGCAGCACTACATCAAGTGAGTGGATGATGGTCGCCACCACCTACCACTAATGAATTGCTACGAGAAATAATATTAGAAATGGAGGAAAACAAAACAGAACATCAGTGGTTGAAGGTGGTGAGAAGATACATGCAGCAACTTAATATTGGAGGCATACATGAATTGGAGAGACTGGATGAAGCAAGCATTAAGAAGAGAGTTAGAGAATGGGGACAAGATAGATGGAAGAGCGACATGGAAAAGAAATCGACCTTGAACATTTATAGAAGACACAAGAAGAATATAAAGGAAGAAGCAATTTATGATAACTCATACAAATCAAAACTAATGTTCAGATGTCAGACAAACTGCCTGCAACTAAACTGGAGAAAAAAGTTTAGTGGAGAAGAAGGTGAATGTGTGATATGTCAGAGTGGGGAGGAGGAAACACTGGAGTACTTCCTCATGAAGTGTGAAGGATTACAAGGAGTTAGAAGAAAACATGGAGTGTACGAAGGCACAAAGGTGGAAGACTTGCTATTGTTCAACTCGCTAACAAAAAAAAATCAGAGAAAACCATGAAATATACGTACAAGATCTGTGGAGAGCGAAAAAGATGAGATCAGACGAGTAATGTTTGAAAATACCGCGAAGCACTGCCGATACAAAGGCAACAGCGCCCGTTCATCAGTATCAGTAAACACTGGGGGACTGGAATTCTCATGTTTTGAGAGTGAAACAAATGTTATGGATTTAGTAAAAATGCTGGTTATGAGATTTAGTGAACTAGAAAAGAAAGTGGAGGATCTAGTATCAAGAAACATGCCTGAAAAGCTGAAAATACTATACAGATTTTGATACAGGCCAACGAGGTGACGAACTAGGAGATCGAGAATTTGAAACATGAAAATATTGAATTAAGGAGAAAACTAGAAGAGAGTACCTGTAGTAACAAAACGAAGGTGAGTAGTGTGTTAGAAGAGCAAAAGGCAAAGTGGGCACATGTGGATGAAGAACAGAAAGTAGTGGTCAGTTTAAGGGAAATCATTTTCAGGAAGAAAGGGAAATGAGCAAGAAAAAAATGGAAGAAAATGTAGTGAATATATTGAAGAAAAAGGAGAACATAGTGAGGGCAACAGTAGAAAGGAACAGATGTCGTAATATTTGGAAACAGGGAGGAGGAAGAAAAGGTTAGGTCTGAGAGACTCAAATCAAGTGAGGAAAATATTGGGCAAGTTCAGTCCCGAAGGAAACAAGTGGGAAAAGAAATTGAGGAAGTAAGGAGGATAGGGCCATATAAGAAAGGGGAAGCAAGACCAATAAGAGTTAAGTTCTCATCAGAAAGTGTAGTAAATGATATACTTAAAGTGACCTGGAAACTAAGTAAAGAGGCAGGGATGGAAAATATTATAGTAAGAAAAGATTTGAATGAAGAAGAAAGAGAAGTTTTGAAATCTTTGAAGGACCAAGTAAAGGAAAAAAATGACAGGAGGACTGAGGAAGAATGTAAAACTTTTTTGGGGGAGTGATGATATGAAAGTAAGGAAGTGGTATGTGAGGAATTAGAAGTGAAGGAAACAAGGGGGATGGATATGAATATGAAAAAGAGTAAAGATAAAACCAGTGCAGTAAATCTAAGTATCATGTATAGTAATGTAGATGGGATAATATCTAAGAAAGGGGAAACTGGAGACTATATAAATGAAAATAAACCTGATATTGTTTGCTTGATGGAAACTAAATTGCCCCAAGATGTCAGTACAAAATTATTTGTATGGAACAATTATAATATTTGGAGGAAGGATAGAGATGGTAAGTTTGGGGGAGGTGTAATGATTTTAACCCATAATGACCTAAGCAAAGAATATAAAAATTGAAAATACTATAGCAGAACTTTTGGGGATCGACATAAAGGACAGTAATGGAGAAAAAATTGATGTAATAGTATTTTATATGCCCCCCAAAACTAGGGCATGGATGAAGGAAGATTACAGACATTTAATAAGAGAGTCCATTATTAGGCTAAAGTTGTTAATTTAATTGAACGAAGAAGTAGAATAATAATATTGGGAGATTTTAACTAGGGGAAATTGATTGGAAAAGTTTGGATGCTAGGAACAGTGAGGAATCATGGGGAAATTAATTAATGGAATTGGTGATGGAAAACATGTTAACCCAATTGATTAAAGAAAATACAAGAATTAGGGGTGATGACGAACTATCAAGGCTCGACCTAGTATTCACAAAGGACCCAAATGATGTGAGGAACATAACCTACTAATGCCCCTTTGGTAAAAGTGATCATCTGGTTATTGAGATGGAAGTGGTCGGAGTAAGAGAAGGAGAAAGAGATGAAAAACACAGAGAAAATAGATATAATTATGGGAAGTCAGACTTTGCTTCCCTTAGGAACCTTTTTAAAAATGTAGACTGGAGTAAAATGAATACAGTCACAAATATTGATGAGAAATATGAGTTTTTTATAGAAGTATATAAAATAGGAGTTATTAAGTATGTCCCGAAATTTTCTGCAGCTATGGAAAGGAAGAAAGAATGGTTTAACAACAGATGTAGGATGGCACAAGTGGCAAGAAAAAAAGCATGGAATAAAGTGAGAAGAAGGTATAGTGAAAGGGCTTGGGAGGAGTACAAGCAAGTAAGAAATAAATATGTAAGGGTATGGAGAGATGAGGAAAGGAGATACAAAAAAGATATTGTAACGAAATGTAAAAAAGAGCCAAAACTATTTTATAGGTTTATAAATGGTAAAATGGAAGTTAAGGACAGTATAATATGATTGAGGGATGGAGATGTAACATACGAAAGAGAGGAAGAATTGTGTGAAATAATGAACAACAAACTGCAGTCGGTTTATGTATTGGAAGAGGAATTTAGGGATTCTGAAATGGAACCCAGGCTGATGGGAATGGCAGAAATTACAGTTGATGTGAATGAGCTGCTACAGCTGACAGCTGATAAAGGATTTGGATGTGAGAAAAGCAATGGGATCGATGGTGTGGCTGGATGGATCTTGAAGGAATGTGCAGACCAGTTAGTGTGGCCAGTTTATGTCATCATCAAGACCTTGCTGGAAAATGTACAGTTACCTAATGATTGGAAAAGAGCAAGTATTGTGCCAATCTTCAAAGGAGGAGATAGGGAGGATCCACCCAATTACAGAGCTGTGTCACTTACTAGTATTCTTTGTAAAATCTGTGAGAAAATTGTTAGAAAAAGATGGATACCTGGTAAAGCATTTAGAAGAAAATGAAGTGATAACACCAAGACAGTTTGGTTTTAGGGAAGGAAGATCATGTATTACTAACCTATTAAGTTTCTACAGTAGGGTAATAGATGTCATAAAAAAGAGAGAGAGGGATGGGTGGACTGCATCTATCTGGATCTCAAGAAAGCATTTGACAGGGTGCCGTATGGGAGACTACTGTGGAAGTTGAAGACCTTTGGAGGGGTGCATGGGAAACTGTTGAAGTGGGTTGGAGATTATTTGATAGGAAGGCAGATGAGAACAGTTATAAAAGACAAGGTTTCACAATGGCGAAATGTGACTAGTGGAGTACCCCAGGGCTCTGTCATGGCCCCGATGATGTTTCTGATATATGAAAATCAATTACCAGAGGGTTTGATTAGTTATATGAGTATGTTTGCAGATGATGCTAAAATCATGAAACATATTAAATGTATTGATAGTTGTAAAGAACTGCAAGAGGACTTGGACAATTTACACAGCTGGAGCCAGACTTGGAAAGTGGATTTAAATGCCACGAAGTGTCATGTATTAGAAATGGGAATGAGTGAAAAAGGCCACACTGGACATATAAAATGAGCAATGAAATAGTTAGTAAAAGAAAAGATGAGAAAGACTTGGGAGTGAGTATTCAGGATGACTTGTCACCAGAAAAGCATATAAACAAAATTATTGGGGGAACTTATGGATTACTGGCCAACATGAGAGTTTCGTTTTTGAAGGCTTCAGCATGCTTGCATGCATCAGCCTTGGTCACCTAATGGCGGCTCGCCATGCTGCTCGATCTTTAGCAGCCTCCCTGTTCAATCCCTTAACCCTGAGGTCACACTTAATGACCTCGTCCCATGTCTTTCTCTGTCTACCCCTCCCGACCCCTCCCTCAATATTAACACTTCTAACCTTCTGCACCCAGTTATAATTCCCCATCCGCTCCATTTGTCCAAACCACCTCAACTTACCTCTTCTTATCACAACACCAATACACTCCAGTCCCATCCTACCTCTCAACTCTTTCATCGTAAACCCAGCCCCCCCAGGCCTTGCACGCAGGGATACACTGCACATCCACCTAATCATTGTCATTTCTGTACGTTTAAGTCTGCGAATATCCTCTTCCTTTACTGCCCAGGTCTCACTACCATACAGCATCACACTCCTAACACATGTTGCATACATAGACCCCTCAGCACGTAAGGAGAGTCCTCTCAATATCAGGAGAGGCAACAGCTCCCTGAACTTCTTCCAACCACTTCTCACCCTAGCAACCAAGCTAGCTCCAGCCCTACCTCTGGCACATAACATGTCTCCCAAATAACAAAACTCTTCCACACACTCAAGAGACTCACCATCAAGTTCAGTCCTTTCCCGCCTAACAATCTCCACCTGCTCTCCCCGACACGCCGCACACATAAAATCAGCATTATCTTACAGTCTGCCTCTAATACCACTACATCTCTTGTGCAACCATTTATCACAAACACTGCACAAGATGGAATTACCTCCCACACCTTTGTGGCAAACTGCACATGGCCACTCTCCCTCTCCTCTGATTGTACCGCCACCAACTCTAGTTATCATCACTTTTGTTTTATCTGCATTTACCCTTAAGCCCTTGTGGCCCATACCATCTCTCCATTTCTTAAATCTTTCCCCCGCCTCCTTTTCATTCTCTGCAATTAACACCAAATCATCAGCGTACAACATCTCCCACAGGAGTCCATCTCTGAAATCTCGTGAGTGGGCTTCAGGTACCATGATAAACAACAGGGGACTCAAAACTGACCCCTGATGCACACCAATATTCACAGAAAACTCATCACTGAAAACTTCATTCACTCTTACCTAGGTGCGAGCACCCACATACATGACCATAACCACCCTAACCAGCCACTCTTCCAACCCTAGCTTTCTTATCGCCCACTTCACCACCTCTCTAGGGACTCTGTCAAAAGCCTTTTCCAGATCAACAAAAACAAAATACAATTCCATTTTCTTTCCAATATATTTTTCCTGAAGCTGTCGAACAATGAGTATGGCATCAGTGGGGCCCCTGCCTTGCATAAACCAAAACTGCATCTCATCAATATTCACTCTTTCTCTAATCATACCTTCTAGAACTCTCTCCATTACTTTCATTATCTGATCTAAGAGCTTTATATCTCTGTAATTTCCCCTTTCCAGGGCATCACCCTTCCCTTTGTACACAATTACAGTTACACTCTTCAGCCAATCATCTGGGACCACATACTCATATATAATCATATTTATCAGGTAAGTGACTAACCTCACCTCAGTATCTCCTGTGGCCTTCAACATTTCAGCAGTCAACCCAGACACACCTGCTGCCTTCCCCACCCGCATCCTGCCTATTGCCTCACTCACAGTGGCAGCGCCAATCAAAGGTCAAGGTCCAAACACTGGATCTGCTGGCTCCAATCCTTCCTTATCCCAATCAAAGTTCCTCATTCAACAACCGGCTATAATGCTCTCTTCATGCATCTTTAACATCTCCACTGTTCACCACTACCCTTCCTTCATCATTCTTCACACACTGCTCACCTACAATGTCCCGATTATCCCTCTTCACCTGATTTGCCACCCTAAAAATCGTATTTTTCCTATCCCCATGATTTAGATTATCAAGTAAAAGTGGCTTTTAATTATATGGATGAGGAAATGTTGAGGGAATTGATAGTGACTATGATAAGACCAAGACTAGAGTATGCGGCTGTGGTATGGTCACCTTATTTGGAGAAGCACATTGATAAACTAGAGAGGGTTCAACAAATGGCAACGAGGATGATACCATGCTTAAGGGTATTGACCTATGAGGAGGGACTGGAAAAACTGAAGTTACCATCACTATGCGAGAGAAGGGAAAGAGGTGACTTGATCACAATACAGTATTTAGAAATGTAAGAGAATTGGAAAAGGTGAATAGAGAGGATCTTTTTGTGTTGGATGATGGAAGAACAAAAGGTCATGACTTCCAGTTGAGGAAAAGTAGATGTCTGAATGATCTTAAAAGGTTCAGTTTCCCAAACTGAAGCATAAGTACAGTCGACCCTCAATGCTACGGACCCCAAATCGACATATTTAGGAAGCAACGGACAATTTCTGCTGGCAGAGAATCACTCCAGACACCAGTCATTTTTTTTATTTCATTACAGGCACGCTCACGAACAGTAATTTCTGCTCAGGGGTGCCCCCTTTGTGCCACTGTATACCCAGGGAAGACAGGAGGGGGTGAGGAAACGAGCTGCCCCAGCTCCCTACCCTCTCCCTCACCCCTACCCCACCCAACCCCCCACTCATCATTCTTAAATGGCAGTTACATCTCAAGCTAACCCCATACATTTGGCAGTTGCATTTCAAGCTAAGCCCATACATTACACTCATAGTCACATTACTAATATACTGTACAAACAAAACACTAGGACATGTAAAAATATATAATGTAACTATGAATACACAAACAAAACACTAGGACATGTAAAAAGTATATAATATAACTATGAATGCTGCAGCAAGAAGTTAATGCATTATAATGTTGACAATAAAAAAAATGTTGACAACGGCCGTACCAGGCCTCATGCGTCGGGTGCTTGCGTGCGTACATGTCTGTGTCTTTGTGTTTGGGTGTCTATGTCTGTGTGTGTGTGTGTGTGTGTGTGTGTGTGTGTGTGTGTGTGTGTGTAACTTACCGGGTCGGTCAGGATCACTTGATGGTACTGATCGTCAGGAAGAGAGCTGAGAGGCCATATAGTCCGATCTATGGGCAAGGCTGTGACCTTCACACACGCACACACCCATCCCCTTGCTCAAGGGTGACAGTAACCACCCACTTCGTCAGTGAAACTTTTCGCAACCTGAGCGTGGCGCGAACTCCCGTCTACCAGATGGCAAGCGAGAACGCTACCATTGCGCCAGCGAGCCGTGTGTGTGTGTGCATGTTTTTGTTTGTTGTGTGTGTGTGTGTGCATGTTTTTGTTTGTTTGTTTGTGTGTGTTTGTGTATTTACCTAATTGTATTTACCTAATTGTGATATACAGGAAATGAGCTATGCTCATGGGGTCCCGTCTCTTGTTTCTCAATAAGTCAAATTTTTCCTTAAAGTTTTTAGATTGGACGATCTCTTTGTCCAGGCTATTCCATAGGTCTATACATCTATAAGGAAAGCTATATTTCTTGATGTCCTTCGAGCAGCTTGGCTTCTTTAGTTTCATTCCGTGTCCTCTTGTTGCTCTCTCATCCCACACAAACAGATTTTCTCTGTCAATTTTATCTACTCCTATCATGGTCCTGAACACTGCAATCATGTCGCCCCTCTCTCTCCTTTCCTCTAAGGAAGGCAAATCCAGCCTTTCCGGCCTCTCTCTGTACGGCAAATCTGCCAGACTGGGGACCATCTTGGTTGCTGTTCTTTGTATTCTCTCAATCTTGGTTATATCTTTCTTTTTGTGTTTGTGTGTGTGTGTCAGTGTGTGCATGTTTTTGTTTGTGTGTGTGTGTGTTCTTACCTAATTGTTCTTACCTAATTGTATCTTTACAGGAATGAGAATCTCGTACTGTCACGTGTCTACCATTTTCATCATACATTTCCATAAATTTATGAATTGTTTTGGCACACACCATTTCATTCAATAGTGCATTCCACTGATCAGTTTCCCTATTTGGGAAACTAAATTTCCTTACGTCTTTATCACCTCTCTTTTTATGCAGTTTTTTGCAGTGTCCTCTTGCTGATGCTTCCCCATAGGTTATATATTCATTTATGTCTATTTTCTCCTTCCCTGATATGCATTTTTATAGCCTAATCATGTCTCCTCTTTTCCTTCTCTCTTTTAGTGTGTGTGTGTGTGTGTGTGTGTGTGTTTTTGTTTGTGTGTATTTACCTAATTGTGATATACAGGAAATGAGCTACGCACATGGGGTCCCGTCTCTGTTTCTCAGTAAGTCAAATTTTGCCTTAAAGTCGTTTAAGTTTTTAGACTGGACGATCTCTTTCTCCAGGCTGTTGCACAGGTCTGTGCATCTATAAGGAAAACTATATTTCTTGATGTCCTTCAAGCAGCTTGGCTTCTTTAGATTCATTCCGTGTCCCCTTGTTACCCTCTCATCCCACACAAACAGATTTTCTCTGTCAATTTTATCTACTCCTATCATGGTCCTGAGCACTGCAATCAAGTCACCCCTCTCTCTCCTTTCCTCTAAGGAAGGCAAATCCAGCCTTTCCAGCCTCTCTCTGTACGACAAATCTGCCAGACTGGGGACAATCTTGGTTGCTGTTCTTTGTATTCTCTCAGTCTTGGTTATATCTTTCTTTTTGTGTGGGGACCACACTACTGCTGCATATTCTAACCTGGGGCGGATCATGGCCACTATCAATTTTTTCATCATCTCCTCATCCATGTAATGAAATGCCACTCTTATATTGGTCAAGAGTTTATATGTCTCTCTATCTTATTTATGTGCTTTTCAGGTGACAAACTATCCTGGACCAGCACTCCCAAATCTTTCTCTTCTCTCACTTTTCTAATTGGTTCATTACCCATCAAATAATTCAATGATGGCCTCTTTGTACTTTTACTGTACTTTACCTATTTCCAATATTTTACATTTTTTTGCATTGAATTTCATTTCCCACATCCGGCTCCAATCATGTATCTTATCCAGATCCTCCTGTAGCATTCTACAGTCCTCTTCAACCTCTTCCTTTCTCAAGGTCTTTGCATCATCATCAGCAAACAGACTTGCGTAACTCTTCACTCCATCTACCATATCATTTATGTAAATCAGGAACATTACTGGTGCCAACACCGAGCCCTGTGGGACACCACTTGTTACTTCCCTCCATCCAGATGTCCTGTCCTTTATTACTGTCCTCATTTGTCTGTCACTCAAAAAGCCTCTCATCTATTCCAGGAGGCTTCCCTTCAGTCCTCCTATATGCTCTAATTTCCATATTAGTCTCTTGTGGGGTACCTTGTCGAAGGCCTGCTCCAGATCTAAATACACACAATCCACCCACCCGTCTCTCTCCTGTAGCACGTCAATCGCCCTTGAGTAAAAGCTCAATAAGTTAGAAACATGACCTCCCACTTCTAAATCCAAACTGACTTTCAGTCAGAATATTCATCCCCTCCAGATATTTTATCCATCTATCTTTCAGGATTCTCTCGCACAATTTCGCAACCATGCTGGTTAGAGATACTGGTCTATAATTCAGGGGTTCTTCCTTGTTACCTACCTTATAGATTGGCACCACACTTGCCCTCTTCCATTCCCGAGGCACTTTCCCCTCTTCCAGGGAACACACAGTTAAACTGTGAATCTTATATGCCAGTTGTTCTCTGCATTCCTTCAGTACCCAATTAGAGATTCCATCCGGTCCTGGGGCTTTCCTTACATCTTGAGTTTCCAGCAATTTATACAATTCCCGCACTTCCACTTTTATATCTTTTATTACTACATTTCTAATCACTCCCTCCCCTTCCACAAACTCCCTTTCCTTAGTGAAAACCGATTGGAAACATTTGTTCATTATTTCAGCTTGCATTACTGCATCCTTGTAGACCTCTCCTTCTACTTTCAGTTTGGTGATTCTTTCCTTTTGCTTCAATTTGCCATTAACAAATCTATAAAACAATTTGGATTTGTCTTCACATTTGTCAATTATACCTTTTTCAAAGTTCCTTTCTTCCTCTCTATGTATTCTTGTATATTCATTTCTAGTTCTTTTATATTCTTCCTTTGTTCTGTTATTACCTCTCTTTCTCCATTTGTTCCATGCAATGTCCCTCTCTTTTTTTCTGTCATACATCTTCTATTAAACCACTCCTTTTTCCTGTTTTCTTTCCCCCATACTCTTGGCACATATTTTTCCACTCCCAAATTATAGAGGACTAAAAAGATATCCCACTTCCTCTGTATCTCCTTGGTCTCTGAATTTTCTCCAATCTTCATTTTCGAAAAATTTTCTCAATTCTGCAAAGTTTGCTTTCCCAAAGTTGTTTCTTCCTTGCCTATAAAGCTCATCTCTTGGCACCACATTCCCTATTATCATCTGGAACTCAGTGACCACATGATCACTTTTTCCTATAGGACACAGATATTTCAAAGATTCAGTTACTTCAGGTTCTTTGGATAGTAACAAATCTAATCTTGCTGGTGTGTCATCACCTCTGAATCGTGTTTCTTCTTTGACCTACTGGGTCATTACATTATTAATTGCTATATTTAACAATTTAGTACCCCACGAATCTTCGCTGCCTCCTGAGTCCCATTCCTCCGAGTTCATCTCTACAATTAAAGTCACCCATTAGGATTATATTGTTGCTTTTCTCAATCACTTTCTGTAGATAACTAACCATGTCCGACAACATCATGTATTCATCGTCATTCCATGCTCTCGTCTTAGAGGGAAAATATACCACTGCCATATCTCTCCTACCATTCTCCTCAGTTTCTAATTTCATATTTATCGCTTCGGCCCTGCCCTCTGGCATTTCCACAGTATCGACATTTATGTTGTCCTTCACTGCCATCATAATTCCTCCTCCTGTTTTTTCTTTTCTGTCTCTTCTCCATAATTTGTATTTCCCATCTCCCATATGAATATCAATATCTTCTTTCAATTTAGTCTCTACAAAGCACATAACATCAGGTTCGTGTACCCTCAAAAAATCATTGATTTCTGACGTTGCCAATATTAGTCCATCATTGTTTGTGTACGCCACTTTCAAGCTTTTTTCATCGTTTTTTATACTCTTTTCTCTCCTTCCCTCCGTCGGTACCACTTTCTCAATTTCTGATCCATAACTCTCCAATAGAACTCTCTTCCTCCGTTCACTGTTCGTTTTTTATCTTTGCTGCCTTTACTAACTCCTTTAATTTAGCTCTTTCTTCTTCGTTTGCATCTCTCCTTATCCAAACATTTTTAAGCCCCTCTTTATCTGACAATTTCCACGTTCTATTTATGATTTCATTCACCATTACTTGGGACTTGAACTTTACTTTCAATGGCTGTGCCCCACCTTCCTTGTACTTTCCTAACCTAAATACTTCTTCAGTCTCTTCTTGGGCTTCATTGTTACCCTCCATAACCACTGATATTATTTCTTTAGCCTTGCTCAGTTCTTCTCTCTCTCTTTCGGATCTTACTGTCATATGTTTTTTTTTTATTCCTGAGATAATCACAGTTTTTCTTGTCTGCTACATCCCTGACCAAAGATTCTCTACTTCTTAGTACCCTAACCACGTCTTTCTCTACTTTTTCCTTGCTTTGTTGTTCTGTAATCTCCTTCAAATTTACATTTCCTTCCTCCTGTATTTTCTTCCACCCCTTATGTTGCTCTCTGATTTCCTTAATATGCTCATCTTGCATCCGTGATTTTGATTCATACTCATCTAGTTTACTTTTCATTCTATCCCTTTCTTCTTCCAACCTCTTATTCTCCCTCTTGAGCTGTTTTATTTCATTTGATGCAGATTCGTTACTCACTGTCAACTCTTTGACTTTTTTTTCTCGTTCATCACTGTGTGTGCAAACTTTTTCCAGTCTATTCTGTAGGACTTTGATCTCTCTCTCTCTTGCTCTGTGGTCCATTCCTGTAGCTGCCTAATTACTGCCCATACCTTGTTTAACTACTGGACATTCCTCTCTGCCGTTTTCTCTACTCATGCTTTTCCTGTTTGGTTCAGCTTATCACTTCCGTTATTTACATCATCATCATCGAAGCCCACAAATTCCCCCTCGCCAGTTTTAAACAATCTTCCGTCTCTCTCCGCTATGATTCAACCATATGGAAACTTTTTTTTTCATTATATCTTTTATTTTATGGCCGACGCCTGCTTTTTTTTTTTTTTTTTTTTTAACTAATATCCGACGGGACCACCACTCACGCTCTCAACCACATAATCACAATAGGTTGGTCTTCTTTTCGCTGCTGATTCAGCGATTATTTCCCCTCAATCCAGGAGCAGCTCCGTCTCTCTCAGCGACCCAACCATGTATTTACCTAATTGTATTTACCTAATTGTGATATACAGGAAATGAGCTACGCTCGTGGGGTCCCGTCTCTGTTTCTCAATAAGTCAAATTTTGCCTTAAACTCATTTAAGTTTTTAGACCGGACGATCTCTTTGTCCAGGCTATTCCACAGGTCTATACATCTATACGGAAAACTAAATTTCTTGATGTCCTTCGAGCAGCTTGGCTTCTTTAGTTTCATTCCGTGTCCTCTTGTTGCTCTCTCATCCCACACAAACAGATTTTCTCTGTCAATTTTATCTACTCCTATCATAGTCCTGAACACTGCAATCATGTCACCCCTCTTTCTCCTTTCCTCTAAGGAGGGCAAATCCAGTCTTTCCAGCCTCTCCCTGTATGGCAAATCTGCCAGACTAGGGACCATCTTGGTTGCTGTTCTTTGTATTCTCTCAGTCTTGGTTATATCTTTCTTTTTGTGTGGGGACCACACTACTGCTGCATATTCTAACCTGGGCCGAATCATGGCCACTATCAATTTTTTCATCATCTCCTCATCCATGTAATGAAATGCCACTCTTATATTGGTCAAGAGTTTATATGTCTCTCTCACTATCTTATTTATGTGCTTTTCAGGTGACAAACTGTCCTGGACCAGCACTCCCAAGTCTTTCTCTTCTCTCGCTTTTCTAATTGGTTCATTACCCATCAAATAATTCAATGATGGCCTCTTGGTACTTTTACCCATTTCCAATATTTTACATTTTTTTGCGTTGAATTTCATTTCCCACATCCGGCTCCAATCATATATCCTATCCAGATCCTCCTGTAGCATTTTACAGTCCTCTTCAACCTCTACCTTTCTCAAGATCTTTGCATCATCAGCAAACAGGCTTGCGTAGCTGTTCACTCCATCTACCATATCATTTACATAAATCAAGAACATTACTGGTGCCAACACCGAGCCCTGTGGGACACCACTTGTTACTTCCCTCCATCCAGATGTCCTGTCCTTTATTACTGTCCTCATTTGTCTGTCACTCAGAAAGTCTCTCATCCATTCCAGGAGGCTTCCCTTAAGTCCTCCTATATGCTCTAATTTCCATAATAGTCTCTTGTGGGGTACTTTGTCGAAGGCCTTCTCCAGATCTAAGTACACACAATCCACCCAACCGTCTCTCTCCTGTAGCACGTCAATCGCCCTTGAGTAGAAGCTCAACAAGTTGGAAACACATGACCTTCCACTTCTGAATCCAAACTGACTTTCAGTCAAAATATTCATCTCTTCCAGATATTTTATCCATCTATCTTTCAGGATTCTCTCACACAATTTCGCAACCATACTGGTTAAGGACACTGGTCTATAATTCAGGGGTTCTTCCTTGTTTCCTCCCTTATAGATTGGCACCACATTTGCCCTCTTCCATTCCCGAGGCACTTTCCCCTCTTCCAAGGAGCACACAATTAAATTGTGAATCTTATCCGCCAGTTGTTCTCTGCATTCCTTCAGTACCCAATTAGAGATTCCATCCGGTCCTGGGGCCTTCCTTACATCTTGAGCTCCCAGTAATTTATACACTTCCTGCACTTCCACTTTTATATCTTTTATCACTACATTTCTAATCA
>JAGKTI010023568.1:0-14749 GCA_018397915.1 Birgus latro
CACACACACACACACACACACACACACACACACACACACACACACACTTTATAATTTACAGAAACTCATAGCTCTCGTCATGTCCTACTTAATGAACCATGAAACTGTGAATTCAGCATTACACCCCACCAGCTATTTATTATCACTTCTTCCGCCTTTACATTTTGAGACAGTGAGTAAAATTTTGAAATATCCTCCACTAAATTCTTCCTCATCATCAATCACGTGGATAAAAGTAAATTTTTGAAGCACTGAACCCTTCTCCCCTCCAGTATATTCTTCCAATTTTATCTTGCGCTAATACTGCCATCTCCCCATCTTGAATACTGAGTAGAATGAAGAGGTTAACACAAGAATATGAAGCCAGTCACGAGGAAGTGGTATGGGCAGGTGTGTAGAGCCGTAGTATTGTGTTGTACTGCTGGGCTACAGGAAGTAATTTCAAAACGGGAAGTCTTAGCCAAAATAAGGTGAAAGAAGCGTTATAGTCACGTCCACGCTTCTCTTTTAGGTCGTATGTTTAAACCTCAAATCAAAAGTGGAGTGCAGACCCCAAGATTTTGACGACAATTTCTGATGCACAGGACGAAGATTAACATATTACTCCTTTCTGTATAGTTGCTAGGTGCACCGTGTATTGTGGGATGCAGGCTAACTATACCAGTACCTAATAACCACAGGAATTCCTTAACCGGCCATCAAATTCAAGGACATGTTTTCCACTTTGCGGTTTAAGGTTTAAGCATGCAGCCCTAATTCTCATCTGCGTTAGTTATTTATGAATATTATACATATTATATCAACCAATGCTATTTGCCTCTCCACCCATTCCTAATTCTCCTCTTCTTTGCCGTTTCAGTTATATATTTTTGCAGATTATTGCTGGTACTGCCACATCATTTAACTCCAGCTAAGAGACACCTCAGAGTAAAGATGTCAGAAATTATATAAGATAACTCTTTGATGTGCGGTAAGTTCTGATAAGGTGATTTTAACATTATGAGAAAAGGTAGAATCCCATTAGTTGAAGTGCTTGAAAGGGTACAACAAGGATGAGAGGTTGCTGGTTCCTTGAAAGTAGAGATATGAAACAGGGAAGTGAGCATGGAGGCAAAAAAGTCGCTGCATGATAGTACTGTGACACCAACTCTAACGTATGGAAGTGAAGCTTGGACCTTGCTGGAGGGACACGTCAAGTAGGAGAACAGTTAAAATGAGTTATCTGAGAGTGGCATGTGTAGTTACGTGGAGAGACAGAATGA
Source organism: Birgus latro (assembly GCA_018397915.1). Lineage (NCBI taxonomy): Eukaryota > Metazoa > Arthropoda > Malacostraca > Decapoda > Coenobitidae > Birgus > Birgus latro. The sequence goes on from JAGKTI010023568.1 coordinate 1,263, forward strand.
CAAATGAAGAAGTGAAGGAACGTTGTGGTGTGGATGTGGATTTGATAGAAAGCGTTAGGAGAAATACTTTGAGGTGGTTTGAACATGTGGAAAGGATGCAGAGCGAGAGATTAACGAGGAGAGTGCATGTGAGCGAAGTGGAGGGGGAGAGAGGGAGGGGGAGGCAGAGGATGAGATGGAGGGACGGAGTGGAGAGGTATGTGAGAGAGAGGGGTGTGTGAGCCGGGGGAGGGCAGTGAAATGGCGGGTACAGGGCGACATGGAGGCGATTTGTTTGTGGCCACCCCTTACGGGATTAAGGCGTCTGGCATTAAATAGATTGACAGATATACGACGATCAGGTTTCTCTCGTTCTCCCATTCCATCCTCAATTCCCTTCGTTTTCTGCCTCACACATTTTCATCTTCACTTTTTTTATGTGTATTTCATTTGTATGTTCTTTTTCTATCTTGTCTTTGCGTTTTATCCTTTTATGTATATTTTCTCCCTGACTCACACCATTTCTTTTTCATCCATATCCTTTCATATATATTTTTTATATTTTAATCTTAATGTTTTTCTTTCCTATATACTTTCTCCTCTACTTTTTTTTTCCCTTTCCACTCACTATATGTTTACATTTTCCCTCGAAAGCTTCCCGCCTCTTCGTCTCTGTCTGTCTGTCTGTTTCTCTCTCTCTCTCTCTCTCTCCTCAAGGTTTATTCCATTCCTCCCCATTCTCTTCTCCCTTTCTTCTTTCTTAACCTCCCTCACCACCACAAACCCATCCCTCTCCAAACTTTCCTTCCTTTCTTTCTCTCTCATATGCTTCGCTCCATCTCTTGCTTATCTCCCCCCACCCTCTTCTCTTGCCCTTCCTCTTTCTCTCCATCAACCCATATCCCTTCTCTTTATTTCCTTCCTCTTTAGGGACATGACAATATCTTAGTCGGTACGTACTTCACAACAGATCGGTCAAATTACACTAAAGGTAATGGTTAGAAAATGATCAGCAAACGTTTCCAGTCTAATGAAGCTAAACATTTTTCAGCGCAGTTGTCAAGATACTGTATGGCACAAGCTGCAAAAAAATGTGGTAGAATTTAAGAGTCGACTGTATACGTGTCAGGCTTCGATGCCACAGTTTAATACGTTTGGTGAGTGGAGGGCAGCCGTCTTGTCTTACTATCCGTTCCTTCACCTCAGTTAATTAGATATCATAATCATAGTCGTCTCTGAAAAAAAAAAAAAACAGCCCTGAAAGGATCGTTTGAGCTACTGCTGGTTGATTTCCTCTGCACTCATTTCTACGTGTATCCATCCATCCTTATCCACCAGCACACACATCACTCCGCCTCTCTTTCCCTGCTGTCTCCTTGGTCAATTCCGTCTCAATCATCGCAGCCTTTCCCATCAATTTCCATTCTTCTCTTCCATCGTGTCAGCCCTCTCTACTGATTCTCATTCTCCCCTGTCCTCTCCTCTCGCCACCACTCCATATCCCCATCCCAACATCTCCCTGTCTCACCGTTCACTCAGCCCCTTGTCTCTTCGTTCAAACCTCTCCTCTGCACTTCCTATCCTCACCTCCTTCCCCACTCTCCTTCATCCATCCCCCCCTCCCCTTTTTCTAACCCCACCTTCCTCTTGCGTCACTGTCCCTCCTCCCTTCACCTCATCTCTCACATCTCCCTCATTCCATACTGTCGTTCACCCTTCCATTTCATTCCTCTTCTTCACATGTTTTCCTATCTCTCTGTCCCTTGCTTCTCCCATTCCCTCTTCTCGTCCCCCCACGCTCCCTAATCTTCTTTTTTCTTTTTCAGCCATTAGCCCCCCCCCCACCCCATCCTTACTCCTTATTACCTCTTCACCTCGCTCTTTCTCCCTGCTGCTCCATTCCCTCGAACTTTATGCCTCTTATTAAATATTCCATTCTCCCGTCTCACTCTGTCTCTCACCCTGCCATCCTCACCTCACCTTTGTATCTTCACTTCGTCCTGTCACACTCACCTCACCCTGGTATCTTCACTCCATCCTGCCACCCTCACTTCACCCTGCCACCTTCACCTCACCTCACCCTGCCATCCTCACCTCACCCTGGTATCTTCACTTTTCACCCTGCCACTCTCACCACCACACTGCCACCAGCATCGGACCAGACCAGAGGCCACGACAAAGACTTAACAGGACACATTTCCCCGCAGTAATGGTGCTGAATCCTAACGGCCCCTCTGAACACCCCCTCCACCACCAGGGCCAAGAGCTGAGTGGCCGCCATGAAGGGAAGTAGACGTAACGAAGAAAGAGAACGGGACTGAGCAGGAGAGGAAATATGAATAAGTGCGGGAAAAAAGAAAACGTAAAAAGGAGGGAGACTTAGGCAAAAGAACGAAGCCGCAGCAACAAGATAGTCTCTGTAAAAAGGGAGGTATGGAAGAGGCAGATAACGTAAAGGAGAGAGGATGACAACGAGCAGAAAGAGGAAGAAGCAAGAAATGGATAACAGAAGAGAGAAGACAAGGATTAACAGGAGGGAAGAGCAGAGGAAGTAGAGAAGAACGAAAGAAGAAAAAAAACGAAGGGAATGAGAATGATGGAATTAATAGGAAATTAGTAAAGCTGAATAAACTAGTAAAAAAAAAACGAAAAGGTCTGAATGAATGGAAGAGATGTAAAGAGAAGTTTAAGAAGCAAGGGACAAAGCAATGAAAGAAAGGAAGAGGGAAAAAATTAGCAGAAGAGAAATCGAAGAAGGAAATGAGAAGAGGTGAGAGAAAGAAAGTAATGAGCAGGAGAGAGTACAAAGAAACAGGAAATAAGCAGAGAAGAGGAGAGTGAGAGGAAGACAGCAGTAAGATGTAACACTGTGTATCATTTGAGATTATAACTTTATTTTTGTCTCTTCAACACCACACAGAATGTAAACCCGAAACCACGTAAATGCAAGTAATTTCCTTCCCCTGACTGGAAAAGTGACTTCTTAAATAAACTCGCTAGTGAAGAATTATGTGAGTGAATTTGCTTGAGAAGGCATAACCATGAAGTCCTACAAAGAACTATATACATCTCAGAAATCTACTTACCTTCACGACCGTACAACCTGAAAAAGAAAAAAGAAAAACATTTAATATAAGTTGGTTTATATTATCCGCCTGGTAAAATTCGGTATAATGAACCCATCATTTTACGCCACTTTCCCGTGTAAACACCCGCTGCTGGAAGAAAGTTCTCAAGGTGCTGTGTTGAGAGGCAAGAAAAAGGAAAGCAAACAGCAACACACCGGGGGATACCCACGATGCTGCTTGCTGTGAAGGATAGGAAATACAAGGATTAAAAAAAAAGTTGGATATTTCTGTTGCTTGGATATAAACAGTTACTGAAATGCTGTGAATGTAGTTAACAAATTGATGTAGCTGTTGTAGTCAGTTGATGTGCTAAGGAAAATATCTTTATTATATTATACTCTGCTTTGTCTCATAGAATCCTTAAAAGAAAAAGCAAAAACAACACAAAAGAGAACCAAATTTAAGATCTATTCATTTCGAGATGCCTGGACACACTGCGTTTGAAAGACTGGAGATCATAGGGGATACAGACAGGAAGACAGTTCCAGAGTTGACCAGTTGCATAAATGAAGGACTGGGAGTAACGGTTAACTCTTGCACTAGAGAGTTGGACAGAAAAAGGATGAGAGTTTGTTGCTAGACGGATACTACGTGCCCGTCGTAGAGGTGGAGGGATGCAAGAAGACAGTTCAGAGGAACAGTGACCGTTGAAGTAGCGATAGAAGAGAGATAAAGATGCAACAGTGCGGCGAAGAGACAAAGGTTGAAAGGAATCAGTTTGTTAATTGTATCAGTATTAACATTCTCACTGCAGGTCACAGAACATTATTTAAACTGCCTGAAACATCCTCTTAACAGTATTCAGACAGTAATCTGTGGAAAATACGTGCCATCCTCATTTACAAAGGTTAATGGTTCAAGCCTGTGTACAAGGACCCTCTGAATTAAACTACATATGGTGGTGTTGACAGGCATAGGATGTGACAAGTTATGTTGCATTAGTGGGTAGTAGCCTAGTTGTTGTGACACGGTGGAATGTATAAGTTACTGTGGGAAGGGAAAGTGTGGAGTGTCCCTAGTGAAACTGTTAGATGATTAGTGGAGGCGGTGAAGGGAGGAGAGGACGCGAAGCCCCAGCATAAGGCGTGAGAAGCAAGGCTCTTTGTTGTGACCCATGGACGTGGCTGATACAGGAAACATAGTAGAAATCGTGTTACTTTCTTCCAAAACACATCTTGTAGAAGCAAATAAACAGAGGATCCTGAGAGGTCATGAAGATTCGAACTCCCCCCCCCTCTGTTTTCTTTTTTTGTGCCAAATTTCTTCCAGTGCGACATATTTTTTTTTTTTTTTACAGCCAGCCAGCTCATAAACCACAAAAAACATAATTACTGAGATGACTTAGGTGGCCTGACTACTGTACTTTAGCGAATTTAACCCAAATGGTAAAAGATAAACAAATTTCCTCTTTTACTAAATGTTGGATCTGCCCCAAAAAACTGATCTGTGGACTCGGAGGTTAATGGCAGTGCAATAAATAACTACTGATACAGGAACGACGTTACCAGGCCAGGGAAAAATGTATTCTTTTTGGCAAATAATTCATCACCGTAAAATAGCTTCCTCTGTCACATCGTCAAGCAGTATTTGACAATCTTTAAAACCTTGTCAAAATATTGCTCTCAACGAATACCCGGAATCAGCACCGGATATACCTGTAAAAATAGACGGAAGAGAGGCTGGCTAAAAAAGAAGTAGGAGGAAGGAAGGAAGTAGGGAGGGGAGACATCAGAAACAAAGGAAGGAAAAAGGGAAGAAAAGGTAGAAGGGAAGTGAGAATGAAGGGAAGAAGGAAAAAAAAAAAAAAGAGAAAGAGGAAAGAATTATGAGACTCCGGAAGAAAGAAAAAAGGGAAAGCGTCTACAAGAGGAAGTTGGAATGAAGTGAAGATGCATTGTCGAAAAAAAGTGGAAAATAAGAACGGAAGAGAAGTAAGGAAGACGGAACAGATAACAGAACGAGGAAGGCGAGAAAAAAATGAGTCGCGGAAGATACGAGAACGAGATGGTGGTGACTTCACCCTACCATTTAGAAAAATTTGACGTATTATTTAAAACCTTCCCTTCGAGTAATATTTTTTTCTTTTAATAAGTTCGTCCATTTAACGAGTTCTATTCCGCATTTATATGCCCGTATGCCTTAAATGAAGTGGTAAAAATAGTAGAAGAATTTTACATTTAACATGACAACAGAAATACCGTGGTAGAAGAGTCAGGTCAGGCCAGGGAAACATGAGACACAGTCATTCCCAGGATTACACTGGATGAAGGCAATGAAGAGGGGTAAAGCAGCAGGTGATGATAGTGTTACTGCTGATCTTATTAAAGGAAATTTTGCATTAAATGAACAAGCAAAACAATTTACGAAATGTTTATGGGTCAGAGTTGTACCCACGTCTTGGAAGAATGCGTCTATTATTCTGCTTCACAAAGGTGGCATCAAAGACCTATTGAATTACCGTCCAATCAATCTTCCACTTGCTAGTACAAACTCTTGGTCTTAACAAATCTAATCTGTCAAATCTTAGATGCAAACCACTCAAGAGAACAGGCAGGATTTTGAAGTAATCACAACACACTCTATCAAGTTATTAATCGGGTGATTGAGAAAATTTCAGGATAAAAGAAACTTTTGTCAAAGCATTTGCTGATTATGGGTAAGGCATTTGATGCAGTTGAAAAAGCTGCAGTGGTGAGGGCAACTTGAGGACAAAGTGTTGAAGAGACTTACATTAAACTACTAGAGATATTCACAGAAACAACATGGCCAACATAAAACAATATAAGGACAGCCAGAAAATACAAACCAATAAAGATGTTAGCCAAGGGCACACAATCACACATCACCACCACACTGCACAACATCACTACTTCATCACATCACCACTGCATCCCATCACCACCTCATCACAGCACACCACCATCTCATCACAGTACAGCACCACTACATAACACCACCCACCACCGGGTTACCCCAGCACCTTACCACTGCTTAAATACAGCTTTTTAGATCCAGAGTTTTAGATAACACTGTGTGGGTACATCAGCATGCAGCATTGGATCCTTCTGCGTACACAGGTAAGTAGGCCTAATTGTTTTCACTGTCTTTGCACTAAAATCTGTAACTACTGAATACATCAAGGATCCACCGAACTTTCAGCATATGGAAGTCACTGAACAGGGGCGCCAACAGAAGTATTTGTGGTGGACGCACATGTTGTAAGGGGGCCCAGTTTTCAGGGCTTGGGGATGGCGAGCAAAGAGAGCCTATTCATCTGTGTGTGTGTGTGTGTGTGTGTGTGTTTATCAATTTAAAGTGCATTTTTAAGCTATCTACAGGGGTAAATTTAGGTGTAAAATAAAAGTTTACTTTGCAGATACAAGCATTATACTGTATCTGAAATTTACATTATCCATGTTTGCTGAGTGATACAATACGTTGTTTTTGAGTCAATGTACTCAAGGTTTCTATACTTTATTTGGTACCTACATTGACATGCAGAAATCATTAGGCCAAGATAACAGAGATTATATTGTACTACAGAAGGCTGAAATATAAGCATGGGATATAGTGCATATGGTAAACAAAACTCTATTATGATAAATACGTCATTCCTTTCATTTAAAAGTTAAATATACAAACTATGTGTCGTCCCTGTACTAATTTCTGGAAAAAATTTAATGTATAACAAAGTGTCAACTATTGGAAAATTTTTACGAACAGGACATAGCATATTTAACTTAACAATGTGTAATGAACTACCGGCTGTAAGACGCAAATTATGGCATCAATCTTTATCTAGGTAAAACTTACAGGCTACAGGTGTCGTCATTCAAAAATACCATTTTTCCTAAAGCCAAGAACACATACAGGCTTAGGCACTCTAGATCATAGTAAGCCTAAGTGTGGAGTCTGAAGAGCGTAGCACCGAAAATCCGAAATGGCAGTTATCCCTAATGTTCACAGAATATTCATATCATTTATCACTGTGGTACTTCACTGTAGTTTTGTTTCCCTACCTTTATAGTAACAGGCAATCCATCCAGACTATGCATCTCTTAGCCAAATGAATTGATTGAATTGACAGCTGCTGCAATTCCCCAATACCTAGAAATGTAACTATGGATTCTTATGGAGGCTGCAGGCATAAAAAATGCAAAAACAAATTCCTAAGAGATGTATAACATGTTATAAAATAAAGGAATAACTTACCGCCTTCTTCGCTGCTGCTCCGATTGTAAACAATGAACGTTCTCTAGCATTCGAAAGGCATAAAATTGCAATGATAATAATAATAATAATAATAGTCGATTGTGTTGTGAGTCTGTTGTATAGGAAATTAACCAGCAATTATACCATTGTTTTATCAAAGTATCATTCGGGTTACCAGTTATCCAAATTATCAAAGATACCGAAATTCAGCATTCGACTTTGTAAAAAACAAGATTATGGTAACTAAAGAAAACCATCCCGAACGTAAGGACAGGGGTAACTACCTAATTTTCAATGAAATAGTCTATTACATTGTGTGTTCTTTCAATACTTACATGATAATTATCAAATTCTTTTAATGATGAGAGCGCCACACCCGCACACAAGTGGTGTGAGGATCATATATCTGACTTTGCCCTGTGACCTTGAACTTCCTCCGACTGGTCTCAAAATCGAATTGCTTAAGTATTTGCCAAACCTTCAGTAGTTCCACAAAATTTGGTCCAGTCATATCAGAACCGTGTGAGTTGTCTTTTGTGACCTTGTTTTTTAATCTAATATTCTCAAAAATCAAACCTCTTTATTATTTGATTAACCTTCCATCATCCGACCATCTTTGATGCAAATGGAATTAAACCCTTTGCTCAAAAATATTCCTTACTCCGCCTCTTTCACGATTCTGCAAATTCATCATCCTAACTAATCCACACAACCTATCAAAACACACAACTAAACCACATCACCAACACATCACAACATCACATCACACCACACGTCCACATCGTCTGCACATCACACCACAGGTCCACATGGTCTCCACATCACACCACACGTCCACATCGTCTCCAAATCACACCACAACATCAAATCACCACCACTACACCGGAAACACACCACACCACTACCATTCCTCACTATTAGCACGTCACACCACCGCCACATCACACCACATCAAAACACCACCACTACACCGAATTACTATACTTCATTCACTTTAACTTGGCCAAAATTTCATCGTTCTGCAGCTAATTTCACGTAGTTCAGTGCCTCTTCATACTGTCTGCAGCACTTCTTCGTGACTGTCATCATATTCCAATAGCTATCTCCTGTTAAAAGCTCAGCATTCAAGATGGAGGGATGGCAAGGGAGAGTGAACACAATATAGAGACAATACACCACCACCATACCACACTACTGCCACATCACACCACATCACATCACATCACCACCATACCACACTATTACCACATCACATCACACCACACTGCCATCACATCACATCATACTACCACCACTCCACATCACCACCACATCACACCACACCACACCACACCACATCAGCAGTAACTTTTTAAATTATTATTATTATCATTCGTCTTCTTATAATTATTATTATTATTATTATTATTATTATTATTATTATTATCATTATTCGTGTCGTTCTATAGTTCCACACCCATAGGAAATGTGGGTGTGGTAAACTCTCTCTCTCTCTCTCTCTCTCTCTCTCTTCCTCTTCTTCTTCTTTGTCTTCTTATTATTTTCTTTTTTCCTTTCTGCTTGTTGTTGTTGCTGTTGTTCTTCTTCTTCTTCTTTTTCTGTTCTTTCTCTTCTTCTTTTGCCTCTTTTCCTTCTTTCCTATTTTTCTTGTTATTATTCTTTTTCTTTTCTTCTTCTTCTTCTTCTTGGGCAGCAGGACAGGCTTCCAGCAAGATTAACTTTCTCTCTCTCTCTTGCCGCCAGTCAGGTCCTTAGGTTAGCTTATAAGGAGAGATTTTACCCACACCGTTACCGCACCACTATACCACCTCCACCACAACACCACCTGCACTATACCATCTGATGTCACTATACCACCTTTCACCACAACACCGTCTACACCACACCATCTGATGTCACTATACCACCTCCACCACAACACCACCTGCACCATCTGATGTCGCTATACCACCTTTCACCACAACACCACCTACACCACACCATCTGATGTCACTATACCACCTTTCACCACAACACCACCTGCATCATCTGATGTCGCTATACCAACTTTCACCACACCACCGCCTGCACCACACCATCTGACGTCACTATACCACCTCCACCACACCACCACCTCCACCACACCACCACTTCCTCCATATCATGTTACACCACCCCCACCACACCACCACCTCCTCCCTGTCATCTTACAGTTCAATACCAGCTGCACCAGACAGACTCATTAATCAAGGAAATTCCGATATGTGAGTCAGTGGCACCCCTCCCCCCCTCCTCTCTCTCTCTCTCTCTGTCTCTCTGCCTGTCTGTCTGCCTCCGTCTGTCTGTCTCTCAGTTTCAATTTTTCATCTCTAGCTCAGTATAAAACTTATGCCATACACTTTTTACATTAACCTGGCCTAAATTTGCCACATCTCTGTCTAGAAACCTGAACTGCAGCAAGAGATCAGTACTAGAATATGTTGATAGTCACGAAGAAGTGTAGTATAAAGGACGTGGCACCGTCGCATCGTCTTAATCGCTGAGCTGGGTGAAAACAGTTGCAAATGGTGGAGCATCATGGCCAAATAACTCTGGAAGATCTATACACAAGCTGAATTTAAAGGAAAGTATAAAGTAAACAAGATAATATTAACCCGTTCAGCCCTATGATCTACTTTTAATTTCACTCTTGCCATCAGACCACGAAAATTTATATCAAACCAATTCATGAAGGCTATTTGTATATGTAAGTCCTCCTGTTTCCAGAGTCGCTCCTGAAGTCCATAATAATAGGTTGCGGAAATGACAAATACATCGTCGTAGTGAACGGCTGAAAATATGTCGCTGAGGACGAGGTGCTGTGAGGATTCCCACGCTAATGAGGGAAAGAATCTGCCACAGTTAAGAAAAATACTACTTCTACTCCTACTACTCCTACTACTACTCCTCTTTTTCTTCTTCTAAACTCGTTTCTTCCATCTCTTGAATCCACAAAAATCTTCAGCAAAGATATTCCCTTTTTTCAACACGAAATAGCTCCGTCCACCATCATCGTTCAGTACCTTTGGCGTGTCTTCCTCTCGGCACCTGTCATGGAAAGATCACATTACTTCCTTTACAGAGTTACTCCCCTTACTAAAGACTGGATGTACTGAACCAGCTCTGTACGTCCACTAAGTCTGTACATTTGCTGACTTTGTACATGGGTCCTAGTCACCCCTGTGTGGAGTACAGCTCTCATGTGTGTGGGATCATCACATACGGTATCATTCATCTAAACAAGGTGGAGTCAACAGATTTTCGACTCTTCAGTTTCCCTTCTCTTAACGACGCTCTTCTGCTTGCTTCTCTTCGCTGCAGTGTTGTATCTACCTTTTCTTGCTATGTCAGTTTTAATAGTCACTGTCCTTTTGAAGTATCTGCTTACATGTCTCTCCCATTACGGCGGGCAGGCAGCATCCATCTTCCTGCATAATGTCATTCCTCTTCTCACCAGCTTCACATTTAATTCTTTCAAGCGGAATGTGTCCAGAGTATTGTAAATGAACTAATTCTAATTCGGGGTGCCTTCATTCAATTTTTTTAATGGAAATGGAAAAATGTCTTCAAGCTTTCAGATTTCAGTTGCTTTTTTGTTGCATAGAGAATCGTCTAGAGATTGGGAAAAAATAGAGAGACGCCACTGTAGTGAGAGGGTCCATTATTATTTTATCATATTTCAAATTCCATGACTTTCATCCAGGTCTTGCAAGTTTAGGATGAAGTTTGGTATTCATGGTGTCAGTCGTATTTCTTGTTATCATGGCAGGTAAGTTTAAATCGGTACACTGGTTAAAGAAGGTTACAGTTGGCTGGTATTGTTAATGTGATCGGTATAGGAAATGGAGCAAAAAATATCCTGGTCTGGAGAGGCGAGGTGCAGTCATAAAGCCACAGATATTTGGCTTTACTCGATTTTACGGTTTTCATTTCCTGATGCAGCCTTCCCTCGCCTGCCCATCTGGACGCGATGTGGAGTGCACGACCTTCACTTGTTTTTATCAGGGTTTTTGTGTGTCTTTCTGCGTTTCCTATTCCTTACTTCTATCTTTCTTTTCCCTCCTTATTTCTCACCTCCCCCTTCGTCTCTCCCTTCCGTTGTGTTCTGTCCAGTTTACCTTTTACTCTCCTTCTTAGCTCACCGTCTTATTCCCTCTCCTCTTTCTTGCTTTCTGTCGCATCATTTGTGTGTGTGTGTGTGTGTGCTTGTTATTCCAATTCCATTTTCGTCTCACGTTTAATGTTACCCTGTGATTATTTTGATTGCTTGCGTTCACTTCGTTTATTGAGCGTTTTTTTTTTTTTTTGCCGCTTTCATCATCATTGTTCCATGGCTTATCTTCTGCTCCTTTTTCTACATCTTGTCTTCGTTGTCTTTTATTCCCTACACGTTCAGAATAAATGTATTTGACTTTTTTTTTTCCTTTCACCCACGCAAAACCTTTCTTCTTTTATAACACCATTTTCTTATTTCTTATCCTCAATTCACTCCATTCTTCCTTCTGTTCTTTTTTCTCTCTCTCCTTCCACAGTCTTCCCTCCCCGGTTATTTTATTACCTCTTCCCCTCTTCTTGTCTCTCTTTCATACTCTTGTTTTACAGTCTTCCTTCTCTCATCATTCTTCTTTCATTTCTTTTTTCATCTTCATACCCCATCTACCGTTTTATTACCCCTCCTCCTTTACATACGCAAAATGTTTTCTTGTTTACATTTTCTCGCTACACCATTATCTGTATTTCTCTCCTTTCCTTTACAAATTCAAAATGTTTCCTTCTATGCATTCTCTCACATTATTTCCTATGTTTTCCATCCTTATTTCCCTCGCTTCTTCCCTCGTCTGTCCATTCCTAACCTTCTCTCCATCGATTTTCTTTCCAACAGCGTCCTCCTCTCAGGCCTGTTTCATCCTTATAATTCATTTTTAAATACCATTTTCATCCCATCTTCCTGTACTGTCTCCTCGTTTCATCTTTCCCTCTCATCTCATATATTCTCTCACTCTCTCTCTCTCTCTCTCTCTCTCTCTCTCTCTCTCTCTCTCTCTCTCTCTCTCTCTCTCTCTCTCTCTCTCTCTCTCTCTCTCTCTCTCTCTCTCTCTCTCTCTCTATCATCATCATCATCATAATCATATCACCATCATCCTCTGTTCCTCCTGTACCTTCGATTCGTGTCTGTTATTTTCAGGCATCTTGGTTTTCTAAATTCTGCAGTTTACGCCCGCAAGAGTCCAGTCGCTTCCATTTCGCTTCTTCCCGCTTCTCTTGTATAGTTTGATCTTTCTTCTCCCTTCATCTCAGTTCTGTGCTTCATCGTATTCTCCTTTCTCCTAGCCTCTCCTTTGTCTGTCGGCCACTCCTTATTTCTTTGGTTCCTCACACTGTAACATTCCTCCTTCATGTCCTACTTATTCCTGTTTTCTGTTTTACTCGGTCTGATCATTGACGCTAGTGGAAGGGGCTGGTATTTACGGTGGTGTTTCTGCCTTGGTGGTACAGTGATATAAGTCTCAGCTAAGACAGGTTTAGCACTAAATCTGCCATGGTTAGGGTTCAAGAAGTTATTTTCCTTACAATGAAAAGGGTGCCAGGAAGGAAGGTTTGTTTACTACGGCGTGTGTTGTCTAGATTATGATGGTTTAGACCCAGGCTCTGACATATCCCGTGCCGTTCATGATCCACATAGGGATAATTGCTATTTTAGTCTTCGTTTCTCTTATAATCTAATATTTGTAAAATGAGCTCAGTATCGGATGTACGTTCGTTCATACATCCCTGTATTCTCGTGGCCTTAGGAGGTTGTGTGGCACTTGTTCACTAGCGATACAGTCTGTGTAATGTACAACCTGAGTACTGCAACATCTCGTTCATGGTAGGTGTTTGAAAAATGGCTGCTACAGTACATGCACATATAAACCTTAACATATTCTAGCCTGCCAGTTATCTGTATATTTTTATCATTAATACAGCATGTGTAAGTGTTCTGGCGGCTGTATGTTGACATTCAGGCTTTTAAACGCAGGGTTGACGCATCGCCAAATGATGGATCTTGAATGTGAATCTCTTCTTTGTTCAGTTTTCTTTGGTGGAGAAAACTTTGCATTACTTGTACTTTGGCTTCTATATAAGAATAAATGACCACAAAAAATACAA
>JAGKTI010023569.1:0-14748 GCA_018397915.1 Birgus latro
AGCAGTCACTGGTGAAGGGGTACAGTTTGGGTAAGACATTTTAGCCTTTATCTCTCCATTAATTTCCTCGTTGGTGAGGATATTGAGTGGAATTTATGTCAACTTGCCTCAGTGTTTCTAAAGCTGCCTCAGGTGATTGCAATGGTACGGAAATGGCAGGGCAGAGCTGGGTGTGCACTTTGGGTGGGGTGTGTGGGTGTGTAGATTTTTGGGTGTGTGTGTGTGAAGGTTTGGGGTATGTATGTGTGAAGGTTTGGGGTATGTATGTGTGAAGGTTTGGGGTATGTATGTGTGTAGATTTCGGGTGTGTTTTTGTAGGTTGGGGTGTGTATGTGTGTGTGATTGAGGTGTGTGTGTGGAGATTGGGGTGTATGTGTGAGACTGGGGTGTGTGTAGATTGTGGTGTGTGTGTGTGTGTGTGTGTAGGTTAGGGTGTATATGTGTAATGTTGGCTTTCAGTTTTTGCATATTCATGGTTATTATGGATTTGTGTGTGTGATGGCTTACAAGGCTTTTCTTTTTCAGGGGTGTGAGTTGGGGAGAGGGCAGCCTGACAGTGAAGAAAAGAAGGACCTGGAGGTGAAGCAATGTGTGGCCATCCTCTCCAGCATCGGCCATGAGAGAGAGTGCTACCACACTACCACAACCATCACTTTGGGGGACATTTACTTGGATACTTAATAGGTGAATATGGCAAAACCTTCTGTTATTATTGTTATTATTATTATTATTATTATTATTATTATTATTATTATTATTATTATTTTATGCCTGCTGCCTCCATGTGGCTTTTGTGGCGGGTTAGGTGTATAACTTTCTCAGCTCTCTAGGGCCAAGTGTAGTCAGATTGGGAGGGCAATTTTGAGTAGTAACCAAGGAGATTCGTGACCAAGGCTCTTCGTAAAGATCCCTTACCCTTTTCAGTTGCTTCTTTGCCAAGTGTAGTCAAAGACGGAAAATAAAACCCATACTTGAAGACAAAGAATATATGTACCAAACAGTTTCGGTGGACACTGCCACCATCTTCAGTGGTCAAGATAGAGGGAATGACATTTTGACAGTACAAGGGCTCCATTTTATGCGTGTGTGTGGAAGGGATGGGTAAAGGTGTGATGGGATGGGGTGGATTGTAAGCGTGGATTTCCCAAGAGTGAAAGGGGGGGACACCACCAGACAGGTCAGGTGTAATTTCTGTCTGGCCTCACCTGTGTCAGTGTGGGAAGGGGCATTTCCACCAGGGACCTCATTATAGGATCTAGCTTGTACAGTCACGCTCCCTAATTTAGACCCACCCCGATCCACGCCCAGAGCTGAGGGAGGCAGTAGCCAGGGCTCTTAAACGAACGCATTTATTTATTAAGGGAAATAACATATTCAGGTCTTACCTTTTTTTATGCTCTATGTTTTCCAAAATTTTACTGTCTAATACCATCCAGCATTGTCCTCTTCATTAAATGATTGTTTCATAAGAGGTGAGGGTGGAAAGGAATGCAGTAAGGTGGAGAATGAATGTTGGATGCGAGAGGAAGGAGGGGTTGAGTGGAGGGGGGGGCTAGTAAACGCGTTTGTTTAAGAGCTGTGGCTACTGCCCTCCTCAGCTCTGGGCTTGGCTCGGGGTGGGTCTAAATTATGGAGCGTGACTGTACGTGCCTTCACTAAGATTGAAATGCTCGTATTTTTGGATACACGTGCCTTCAGTGTGGGTGTTTTACCTATAAATTATCGCAGTTTCTTGCCAATAAACTAGCCCCTGTAGTAGGTACAGTATCCTCAGCACACGTAATGAACTCCTCAGATTTTATAGGAAATTAAATCACTTGACTTTTTCTCTGGTAAAATGGTTAGCTTCGATGTTGATTCATTGTTTACCAAAGTTCCCATTAATGATGTTTTGGAATTTCTAGCTTAAAAATTGCTGGAATGTGACTTTGACTTGGGTATGCCAGCTGACTGTTTCATAGAACTTGTAAAACTGTGTGTGACATTGAATGCTTTCTCATTCAACAACTACTTCTACATGCAACGTTTTGGTATGGGTATGGGTTCTCCATTGTCACTCATTTTAAGCAATTTATATATGGAGTATTTTGAAACGGAACTACTGCCAGGAGTTTCTCCCCCTCAACTCATTTGGTTTCGTTATGTTGATGACATATTTTCATTTTGGCCTTCAGCACTTGATAATTTTGACGAGTTTTTCTCACACCTAAATATTCTTGCTCCCTCCATTAAATTTAAAGTTGAGTGGGAGAATGAGGGTGTTCTTCCTTTTCCTGATGTACTAGTGATGAAGAAAAATCATTCACTTAGCTTTAAGATGTATAGGAAACCAGCCAGTTGTAACTTGTTCGTTCATTACTTTTCGTGTCACCAGTCTGGCACAAAATTGTCTGTCATCTCATCAATGTTCCTTAGAGCCCTTAGAATTTGCAGTCCACAACACATACAAGAAGAAAATAGTGTCATTTGGGAAATCTTCCAAAACTTAAGGTATCCCAAATGGTTGATTAAAAAAGCATACCTTAAAGCTAGGCAATCTTTCTGCATACCTAAAAACCCCTCCACAGGAAAGGAACGCTTCCTCACTTTGCCTTATGTTGCAGACTTGAATATGTTAAAGTTAACAGGTTACAGCAGTGATGTAAATATAGCATTTAGGTATACTTCCACCATCAGATCAATGTTAGTAAAGAACAAATGTACAACATATTCAGAAGCAGGCATATATAAAATTCCTTGCAAAGACTGTGAACTAGTTTACATAGGAGAAACAGGTTGAAGTTTCAAAACACGGATTAAGGAACATAAGTATGCCATAAAAACATGTAATTTAAACAGTGCAATATTTAATCATGTTTGTGAAGCCGACCACAGAATTGACTGGCAAGGTAGTCATCTACTGTATAAAAGTCAAGACTTTCGGAAAGGAAAGATTATTGAAGGCACGTGTATCCAAAAGTACGAGAATTTCAACCTCAGTGAAGGCATGTACAAGCTGGATCCTATAATGAGGTCCCTGGTGGAAATGTCCCTTCCCGCACCGACACAGGTCGGGTCAGACAGGAATTACACCTGACGTTTGGTGGTGTCCCCCCCATCCCACCTCACCTTTACCCCTCTCTCCATCTTGACCACTGAAGATGGTGGCAGTGTCCACCAAAACTGTTTGGTACATATATTCTTTGTCTTCAAGTGTGGGTTTTATTTTCCGTCTTTGATTATCACGCAAGAGTGATTCATCCAGCCAAGTGTAGTCAGATTGGAAAGGTAATTTTGACAAGTAACCAAGGGGACTCATTGCTTAACTCAGGCTAAAATTCCATGCAGAAATCACGATCCCAAACCTTTTAGCAGTTAATGGCCAAGTGTAGTCAGATTGGGAGTTATTTTGACTAGTACCAAAGAGACTCATTCCCTAACTAAGGCTCACACTCCATACAGAGACTATGTAAAGATCCCTAATTCCTTTTCAGTTAGCTGATGGCCAAGTGTAGTCAGATTCAGATGGTAGTAATCAAGGAGACTCATTCCATACTCATGACCGTGGAAAGGATATCTGCCTGTAGCATTAGCTTGTTCTGCCACTGAACTGTGTGAGATGGAATGCATAAGGCAAAATGTCCACCAAGTAGAAGGTAGAAGTAGTAGTGTTATCTACTGTATAACTCTCTACTCTGAGTGTCAATAATTTGTACTATATTCGTACAATCATTGCAGGGGTGGCATATTGATAGCCTGGTGCTCTGTGGCGGTGCGGGGTTCCTGTGGTGCAGATGGAGTATCGATAGCCTGGTTCCAGAGAGATGGCAGCCTGATTCCATTTCAAGAGGAGGGATGGGAGACTGCCTGGAGGACTTGAAGCAGCAGCAGAGCCTTGACTATGGATTGTGGTGTATGTCTGTTAATTGCAAGTATAGTACTGTCTCTCCTGTCTGTCTGTTAGTGTAGGCAGGTAATTATGGAGGGCTGAATTGAGCAAGGACACTCATTCCTACACTGTAGCCAAGGATGAGATGGAGGGACAGAGTGGAGAGATGGGAGGGGGTGTAAGTTGGAGGGATGGAGTGAAGGTACGAGTAGATATGGGAGAGAAGGATGTGAGTATATGGTAGAGGGTAGTGTGCATTGAGGAATGAGAGAGGGGGGGTGAGCTGGAGGGATTGAGGGATGAGAGAGGGGTGGTGAGCTGAAGGGAGGGCAAGTAAATGGCAGAGGACAGGGCAGTGTGGAGGAAATTTGTGGCCACACCTTACAGGATGAAGGTGTCTGGCAGTAAATAGAATAGATAATTAACTGACTTTCCTGTTGATGTGGCAGTGGTAATGTCCAGTGAAAAGGCCTAGTAACCAAGGACACTCATTACTACCTCCATAACTGTAAAATTAATGAAACTGTAGTCACTTAAGTTGTGAGAATAGACCAGTTCCATCAGGTGAAGGACAGACTACAGTATAACTAAGTGGTAAGATTATTTTTATGGTTAAGTAATTGAGATGAGGCACCGATTTTAGCCTTAAATTGGTATAGATTTTTGTCCTTTTGTAGTTTGATACAGCTTAATGCCAAATTGACATTACCTTGCCTGTACACCTTTGCCATAGGCCTTCTTAAATAGCATAATTAACAAGTCATTTAGATACAGATGTTGGAGGAAGTTAACAGATTACAGTAAAACCTCGATGTAACGGACTTCAGTAGACCGGAATTCGCTTTTATTGGACTCGAGGAGCTACCGGACTAAACTCCTGTATATCGGAAAAAGTCTGATATAGCCAGAATCAGTCCAGACTGCCTGACAACTTCAGCTATGTTCACCACAATAAGACAAGTAAAACACATGTTTTTCAGTGCACAGTACAGTATTATTATACCATTTGATTAATGTAGTGAAGGTAAAACACAGTACAGTACTGCAATGGTGGTGAAAACTACCGATGCAATCCGGACTAATGTCTGATATATCGGGAAAAGTCCGGATTAGCAGGGGTAAGTCCGGATGTCGCTTTTATCGGAAAATCGCATATTTCGGACTGGCCTGAGCCCCAATTAGTCCGTTATAGTGAGGTTTTACTGTATACAGTAGACTGTGCCAGAAAGATTAGGGAATAGATGATACCGTATGTCCTAACAGTTGTGTCCAGTGTGGGTGAGGGCGTTGGTAAAGTATGTCAACACAAGTGATTGTAGACATTTAATGTCCATTGCACTGGGCATGTGGAGGGAATGGTAGATGCCAACTGGGTGCAGAGGGGGAGAGGTGTGAATGTTGAGGGTAGAGTTGAGAGGCAGGGGTAGATTGAGATGGTTTTGCAGTAAGGATCTGACTGGAATGTATTGGTGCTGTGATGAGGAGGGGTACATTGAGATGGTTTAGGAGGAAGGATGGGACCTGGAGTGTATTGGTGTTGTGATGAGGAGGGGTAGAGTGAGATGGTTTGGGAGGAAGAATGGGACTGGAGTGTTTTGGTGTTGTGATGAGGAGGGGTACATTGAGTTATAAATTTTAGTGCATCCTGTATTATTTGTGTCCTTGCTTCCTGCCCTTCCTCACCCCGTCATTAGGCGGAAAAGATCGGATGAAGAAAAATGAAGATTGTTCCTAGATAGTTCACTGTTTGCATTTGCTTAACTTGAATAGGGAAGCAACATTATACTGTATAGGAAGAAATGCATTGGTTACCAGGCAGATATGGGTGTTAATGTATTTCACTAAGAAACTTATTTACTAGAGTAGAGCCCTTAACTTAGTTGTGGGGTCAAGGTATCTGCTTTTTAATCTGGGGGACTTGAGGCTGAAATTGCCCTTCTGCAGCCCACCATTCTCCTTTTGAGAGAGAGGTACCGGTACATAGCTGTATGGGAAGAATATTACCTGATAGTCCTTGAATTGGATGGTTTGATACAGCCTTCACTTATGTCCTTCAGCACAAGAGTTAACTGTTGTTACTGTTTACTGTTGTTGTATTTTAAGGGTTGAATCGTGAAGGATATTTGTACTTTAGGGCAGTTGGACGAGGGCAGCTTGAGAGCAGAGGAGGCCACCCCTGCTGTTACGTTGTGTGGTGGTA
This sequence comes from Birgus latro, assembly GCA_018397915.1. Taxonomy (NCBI): domain Eukaryota; kingdom Metazoa; phylum Arthropoda; class Malacostraca; order Decapoda; family Coenobitidae; genus Birgus; species Birgus latro. The sequence goes on from JAGKTI010023569.1 coordinate 6,069, forward strand.
GACATTCTCCTCCACCACCACCACCACCACCTATGATGTAGAGGAGCAACTTGGCTGGATACTAAAAAGATGAGTACCTTTAACAATGTTATGCTTACCCACTTAGGTGCCAGGCTGTTGAAATAACCATTGATGGTCCCAGTGGAGTGTTTTGTACATCTTGTATAGTTTTCTGTAAATCTTGCCATGGTACTGGCTTTTGCTAATTGCCAGTTGGTTGCAAAACTTGCCTCAAAAGGTGTTACTTAAATTGCACAAAACCTGTGCTTAAATATGAGCAAGGTAAAGGTGCAGTTATATTGCAGAGTGTTGTTAAAAACTCACTTTGCTAATTGGAATTACCTGCAGTAGGTGTGTACCAGTTAATTGGCAGCACTAACAACCACATCCCAAAGTGATCCTTGCCACCCCTTGGGCCTTAGGTTTCATTCATAACTTTTCCATTGGATAAAACCATTGGGTGTGGCCAGGAGTGAATTAACACAACAGGAAGCTGCCTTACATTCTGCTGTAACGATTTATTTTAGGGGTTAAACCTAAGTCAGTTGGAGACACCTGCATTCAAAAGGAAGCTCCCTTACACCTCTTCCTTAGCTATTTATTTAGGGAAATCAGTCTTGTCTTACATGCAGATTTTTGCATTTCTAAGTTCCATTGGTACTTGTTCTCTCAAATGCCTTGATTTTAGTTTTGATGGAGAACGACAGTTGGGTGCGGAAGGTGATAAATGGCAGTGTAGGGTTGTGAGAGGCAGACTGAAAAAGTCCTGGGATGAGGTCATGGGGTGTGACCTCAGGGATAAAGGACTGACTAGGGAGGCTGCCAGAGATTGAGCAGTGTGGAGAGCTGCCATTAGGTTACGAAGGCCGATGCATTCAGGCACGTTGGAGCCTTTATAAACAATACGATAGCAGTATTTCCAGATTCTGTTAATCCTGTACTTTCTGAACTGGAAGATATTGCCTTATTAACCCCATCAGAGCTGTAAGTCCTCCCTAAAATGCCTGATGGTGGCAAGAATAAAAACAAAAATAAATCACTAAGGAAGAGGTGCTAGGGAAGTTAGGGAGGTTGAATTAATCTATGACTGTTTTTCCATCAGCCAGGGACTGTTTCTCTTTAACCATTGACTAAATAGTGGTGTCCTACTGCCAGTGACTTACCCTGGGGATGGGGGGACTGGACACTTGGCCAGTCTCTCTGCTTGTCGTAAGGGACAACTAAGAGGAACCTTTTTGTCTAATGTTTCCCTCAATACTGTCCTCTCCTCTACTCCCCCACCTCTTCTTGATATTTCTTTAATTCTTTTGGCCTTTAGTTTCCCCCTACTCCTCTCAGGCTGGACACTGGTATTATGACATGGGCAATTTAAGGACCTGCCATTAACACGGCCCCATCCTGCCTTCCTTCCTGTGCTGTAACACCAGACTGTTTCATCCCCAAGCGTCTTCTTGGCCAAAGCTGCTTCCGTGCCAGTCTTGGTGCCGTATAGCCAGTGTGACTTGGTGCTGGTTCACTAGTCCTTCCTGCTGCCAGTGATAAGCTCAGTCAGGCGTACTTCACTGAATCATTATTGACTTTGTTCATATCTTGTTCGGGAAGAATTTTTTAACTGTTCTAGCTTACTCATGGAATGCAAACTTTGAAATAGTCTCCAGAATTACTTCAATAGATATAGATGGATGGATAGATAGATATAGATGGATAAAAAAGCAGACAGGGAGTGTGGTGAATTATCTGAGGTGTATTAGCAGTGGTGACAGTTTTTGCTGTCTTGAAAAATGTTAAGGAGCTGTTGGCTGATGTTTATAATCTGTTAGGCTGATGTTGCTACTGTAGATGCCTGGTGGTCCAGTGGGTTTAGGTGGTTGTGCTGTGAAATATTACTGGGCCTGTTCACCTGTGGCAAAGCCAGCAGGTCTTGGAGTGGAACTTTTTTTTCTCTCTTCAAGGAAAGTTTAAATATCTGCTCTTGGAGAGCTGTGAGTGATTTTCTTAGGAAATACAAAGCTGCTCAGCCTGAAATTGCGTTGATGTATCATGTCAGCTGTTGCCTAAGCTGATTATTGTTTGCATTTTAAGTTGACTTTAGGGAGGCAGTGTGGCAACTTAGGAAATACAAAGTTGTTCAGCTTGAAATGTTGATTAGATATGTCAGCTGTTGCATTAGCTGATTATTAAGCAGTTATCAATTTTGGCTGTAAGGAGCCACTGTAATAAAAGTTTCACATTGAGTTTCAGAGAGAAATTTACACCTTGGCAGCGGGTGTGTGCAGATAGTGTCTTGTTGTTTAGGTACAGAATTTATACTTGTGGTGTTGAGTGTAGATAATGCAGTTGGCTGCTGTTTGAAGGGTAGTTGTGATAGTGTGGTAGATTAGGTAAGTGTAGATCAGGTTTGGGTGGTGGGTGCCTCGGCAAGCCCAGCTTAGTATTTCAGTGTTTTGTAGAGGTTCAGTTACTTCAGATGTAAACACAGCAGCTAATGTGTTCTTGTATTTGCAGGAAACGTGACATCTGACAAGATTTATGAAGATACAAGATGACAAGATCAAACCGTGTGTAAATGCATTTGTCCAAGAAGATTGGTAAAGTGTTAAAACTCCATCTCTCTCCTTTTGCTTTAACTTGGCCTAAAAATACCTTTGCTAGTCTTGAAGAAGTGTTGTGGAAAAGGTTAAATTACAAAAAATTAAAGTAATGTAATCCTAAGTGTTTAGCTATACTGGATTACATAAACTTAGTGATGCTAGTCATCAATTGCAGTGCAAAGGTTGTAGAGCCAATGCTGTTTTTGTTTTTGCTACTGAACTAAGTGAATTAAGCTGTCAGAGGAAAACCCTGGGCCAAGTTAAAGTGAAGAACTGTAGTTGTGTGTACAGAAAGTCCTCATTTATGCCAGGCATGAAGTGCTGTATTTTGTGCCCAGGCTTATCTCAACATGAACATGGTGGCTGAATTGGCCCTTATCCTTTAGTCCACCATTTTCCTTAGTGGGACGATAGGGAAGTATAAGACTAGTAATCAAGGAGACTTCAGTACATCACCATCCTTGGAGGATAAGGGAGGGAGTTGGGGGATGTTTTGTTTAATGGGATTGTGAAATGAAGGACCAGTTACTGCTGCTACCACAGGCAATCGACAACCCCTTGCAGGGCCACCCCACAAAGTGAACCAGTGTTCCCTTATGATAACAGTGTCCTGCAGCAGCGAGGTGTGGCCAAGAGAAATAGAAAGTGACAGGAAGGAAAGGCAGGAGAGAGGAAAAACACAACACTGAGTTGAAGGTGTAGGCAGTACCACAGTGCAACCTCGATAATTCAAACCTCAAACGTTTGGAAACCTAAAGTTGGAATACCATAATTTATGAATTCTGTAATTATTTCCTAGTGTTAGCTCACCAATACCCCCAGACACTAGCCTATAAAATGCCGGCTACACTTACCCAATACTAATGCCCTGGGTCGGTATTTATCAGTCCTCATGATTTTTCGCAACCAAGCGCTCGCATCTCCCAAATTGCTCACAGTTGTAAAAACTTCCTAGGAGTTATTTACCAATGCTCTCAGCAAATCTCACAACTATTATGAATACTTCTAGGACTTGCTTGAGTGTGAAAACTTGCTACACTTAACGAAAATGCGTGACCTGTAGGTCGTAAAATAATCTTGTCTGACGGTTATTTACTACAAATATTGGACTGTAAATTCAACAAAGAGTATTGATAAGTGAATCTTGACTTTATGTTGATTTTCCCTGATTTAACATTTGTACTCCAGTATACAATTATTATTGGCAACAAAATACCGTTTCTGTCTGAACGCTTCACGTTTGTGTACTCACACACAAAATAAACAGTGATTATCACCGCAGAGGCATACATCAGTTCAGTGTGAGATGGATATGCAGCAGTCTTCCCATCATCATCCACTTGTTCCTTCATATTGTTGCTGTATTATTTTAACATTCTTACATGAAGCAGTTAAACTCGAAATGCCGTACTTCACTCTGTTCCGCTCATTGTGTAGCATAGCTTAACCAGCCAAGTAAATAGCAGGCATTGTACTGTAAAAATGGCCCATAGGAGTAAGCATCGAGCTGTACCGTGTCCAGTACTTCTAACAGTATGTAGAAGACTTGTCAGATGTATTCTTAATGCTATGTGACCCGATATTTTAGTCACATCCAACCAGTGATTCCTTCCAACCTGTTTAGGAATACCTGTACCTCAGTGTCAGAGGTTTAGAAAGTGATGCAAAAGATGAATACCAATACATCCATAAATCATACTTATTAATAAAAAAAAAAAAGATTTATGAGGAAAGTAAACATCATGTAATGTTATTAATTGTATTCTATATTATCGGAGAATTTACTAAAATGGAGGAACTGGGGTGAATGTACTACATTATGCAAAAGCTTAATGAAAACAGTGCTAATAAAAAATATTGAAACTTTGAGTGATGAAAGCTTTTCAATTACAACAGTGTTATGCACTGTGTTCAAAATTGCCTTAGATTTAACAATAATGGAGGAACTGTGAGCCCAAAGAAATGCATTAAAGAAAAACAATATGAATTTACTGGCAGCTCATGTCTCTACGAGGGCAAAAATTCCGTGGACGACGGATTCTTCGTTGTTGCAGTCGATTGGCCATCTTGCCTCTCTAGCGTTTGTGAAAACTCCCAAGTCCTTGTGACAGCTACCCGCTACTCACAACTGGGACCCCGAGATGTGAATATTTACAACGCTTGTGAGACATGATAAATAGCTTTTAGGAGTTTTCACAAGTTTATGAACATTGACAAGACTTATGAATGGTCATAAGGAATTAGGAGCATTGATAAATACCGGCCCTGATCATCTTAGTATAAAGTGTCTGGTTGTTCATTAAAAATATCCTTTCCTCCTTGTGGTTAAGAAGCTGTGTTCTTTGATTCAGTTGTATCATATTCAGATTTCACTGCAATTGTGGCTTCAAAAAGGTGTGCTGGCTTTACTGATTTGTGCATTGCTGTGAAAAGAAGTATTCAGTATAGCAGTGCAGCAGAAGTACACAGTGTGTATATGTGTTGAGACCTGTGTTGGAAATGACCATGTATGACCTAAAACATTGAAAGTACTCAGTTGTGTACTGGCTGACACCAGAGTAAATAAGTCATTGCAGGTGTTGTCAAAGATAGTGGTGGTGTTAAACCTGACAGTATATCACATTACAAAGCAGTGTGATAAGATTGTTCTTTGTCAGGTGAAATTATGGCAAATATTCCTTTATCCCACACCACCACGGAACACCGCTTGTCACACGTCAGCTAATTTACTCCCCTTTGACATAAGCCTTATTGTTGGCAGGCAGCAGTCTTGGTATAATTCTCAGACTGTTTGCATCACTGTTAAATCACTGTGCAGTCTATTTGAGTAGATATAAACCTCCATCTCTTTCCAGTCGTTGCACAGTTTATGCACATATTGCATTACTGTTTGAAATTTCAATGTTTCTGTGAGATTACATTAATACATTGCAGTAAGTGTTTATTATAACAAATCATAAAATTAACTAAGCATTGCAATGCACAACACATGAAAAGTGTAGCATCACACCACACTGGTCAGGCTGTATGTAATATAAACAATCGGCTGATCACCCGCCACGCAGCACAAGATGGTGGGCCATATGTCTAGAGCCAGACATCATAATCCTGTAAGGGGTGGCTGTTTGACTGTTTTATGGGGAGGACCACGAACCCTCCGCCAACCCACTTGGTGACGTAGGAAACACGTATGGTTGGTTATATGGTTACCACCCAGTGTTGTAAATGGTTTCCTGGTTTACAGGAAACCATTAGGCTTGTCACCTGAAAAGGAAAGAAAATAAAAAATACAGAACTAGGAAGAGAGGAGGACAGACACAGAAAAGAACGATAAAGGTGAAGGAAGAAGTGGCAGCACTACAAGTGAGTTGCTGAAAGATGCAAATATTCCTGTACAGTACTGTATTTTGTACAAAAATAAATGATTATTACTTACTGGTGGATGTTAAGTAGGACTACAAGTGTACAGTGTTGTAGAACAAGGGGACATACACATGATGAGGAAAGGGAAATGGTCAAGAAACACTGCATAGTTTGTAATGATTATTGTACTGAATGATTACCTTGAGTTGGATAAATGGTAGTGTTAACATTGGAAAATAGGATGCCTGAAGCCAGCTAGTTAGCCCAGACTACAATGCTTGTGTCAAAAGCATGTCTAAACCATGAGAATTGTAAAAGTTCAAATACGTAGGACACAAGCACTTTGAATTTTAGAGGTTGCACTGTATATCAGGTGAGTAGATGATCACAATAGCCTACCACCTGCAGGACCAGTAACCAAGGAGGTGCCTGATAGCAAGTCTGTTGCTATACCACATTGGTATGACTGGTAGCCCTAACCAAGGACACTGTGCCACCTCTTTAAGGCAGCCTTCTCCATTGTTTAATAAATTTCATCACCCTCATAAAGAAATTGCCTACTTTTGGGGAAATTGATTAAAAAAAAATCTTATTTTCTTAACTTTTCAGTGACTTAGGCAGAAAATTGAGGTGCATTTTAGGCCACTCACACGCTAGACCAAACAAAGGCAGCTGTACCGGTAGGTGCGCCACATGATGATTTAGCCAAAAATCCAGAAATCGAAGAAAACTGACTTAGCCAGTTTCTTTACGAGAGTGGCGATTTAATTGTTATAGCGTGTTTTCAAATGTGACAGATCCCCCCTATTCCCTTTTGTCTCAGTTGATGGCAGTGTGTAGTTAGATTGGAGGGTTGATGTGACTAGTAACCAAGGGTGATGGTAGCTAGGACTGGTGGCAGTACTGTCAGAGCAGAGGGAGTGTGGCCATGTGTGGTGTACCGACAGGGATGTAGGAAGTAATTACATCTTGTTCAGTGTTTGGTACGAGGGTGCATGAGATGCAGTGGTGTTAGAGGTAGACTGTGGAAAATACTGATATGGTGTGTGCAGTGTGTGGGGGGGAAGCATGTGGAGTTTCAGGCATGAAAGGATTGATCTTGTTGGTGAGTTGAGTGTGTGGAGGTTTTTTTTTTTTTTAATGGTTGGAGGAAGTTGAGAGAGCTGTTGCCTCCTGAGATTGAGGGGGCTCTCCCTCAGTGCTAAGGGACCTTTGTATGTGGTATGTGTTAGGAGTGTAATGCTGTTTGATAGCAAGACCTGGGTAGTGAAGGATGAGGATGTTCGTAGGCTCAAACATACAGAAATGACAACGATTAGATTTGCTCGTAGTGCATCCTTCAATGACAGTCCTTGGGAGGGGTGTTAGGACTGCAATGGAAGAGTTGAGGAGGAGGATGGGACTTGAATGTATTGATGTAGTGATGAGGAGGGGTAGATTGAGATGTTTGAACATGTGGAGAGGATGGAGGGTGAGAGGTGTGATTGTTTAGGATAGAGTTGTGAGAGACAGACTAAAAAAAGACCTGGGATGAAGCCATAGAGTGAGACCTAAGGGATAAGGGACTAAACTGGGAGACTGCCAGAGATCAAGCAGCATGGAGAGTTGCCATCAGGTGATCAAGGCCGACTCATGCAAGTATATTGAAGCCTTTGCAAGCGGTAGGAAAGTAAACGAAGGCGACTAATTCTTACGTCATAACTAAGGATCAAACAATGGAACCCCCCCTCTTTTTTTTTAAGCTTAGTCAGGGTACAAAATTTTCCATTAGCAGTTGTGTGGGGGGAACACTTAGTTTAGGCCAAACCTGTGGCAAAATGAGGACATCTGTACATGCAGTGTGTGTATTTGTGGATGTGGGAGCATCTCTTGGCCAGTCAGTCAGACCATTTGATTTGTCTGCAGTTCTTCACTCGTGTAGATTATAATATATTGTGGCCGTCATGATCCCACATCCATTACTTCTATGTGTGAAGCTATAAAATATTTTCTTTATTCCAATAAATGATTCTTTAATATAAATGTTTATTTAATATGTCTTAATATTCTGTCTGGTGGAGTAAACTTTTTTGCCTTTAAGACTTGCAATATGCCAGTTTGATTTTGACAAGGCAGTCATAGAATTTCCGATATTTTGGAGGTAGTAAAATTAATCATGCTTTTTATAATCGTACGTTAGTTTTGCCAATGAGAGAAGTATTGCTGCAACTTTTAATCACACACAAAGAACTGCAGCTAAAAATAAAAATAAAAACTGCTTATGGTACAGACAAAAAACTATTTGAAACTTCTTGATATTTTGCTCTTGTGGCACAGTGATGCAGTGCCAGTGTTTATTCCATGTGAGTACAACTGTTGCATATTTATCTCATTTCTGTTGCTTCGTCAATGGTCACTGCTGCTCTGAAATGTATCCTTGCATCCCTCCACCACTGTGGTGGGTGCGTAGCACCCATCTAGCAGCAAACTCGTCCCTCTTCCGTCCGGCTCTAATGCAGGAGTTTACCATTACTCCCATTCATTTATGTATGCAACAGGTCAACTCAAGAACTGCCTTCCTCTTCACTTCCTATGACCCTCCAGTCTTTTAAATACTGTGTCCAGGCATCTCAGAATTAATGGATCTTGAATTTGCCTCTAGTTTTTTGTTGGAGGGAAAAATCTTTCAGACTTTCTAGCATTTGGTTCCTTCTTCCTTGCATAAGATATTTGTAATTGTTTTATCT
>JAGKTI010023570.1:0-14747 GCA_018397915.1 Birgus latro
GGTGCAGTACGTACCATTTGAGCACCAAGGGCAAGAGCTGTAAAGATGTGTGTGCCTGAAGAAAATCCCCCGTCAACATACACCTCACACCGACCATCCACAGCCTTGACTATGTCAGGCAGGGCTTCTATCTGGTTTGGGAAGATATTTAATGACTTCAGATGTCTTTTTCATCATATTCTTGCCTTCTGCTAGTTTTATTTGGCATTTCATAAATTTTAAAACTAGAAATAGCCTTAATAAACTTCTTCAATATGAGGTCCTTCCCAGGTTGAATAGAATCATCTGACAACAATTAGACTTAAATAAAAAGGGTGTCATTCAGATTCAAGGGGCAAATTTCCTCACAGTGCAGCTACTTCATGTTTTGCAATTCTTTCATGTTGAATTGTGAGTAGATGTGAATTTTCAATGTTACGTTTGCCATACTAGCTAGTATTTCAGTTAACAACAACAAAATAAATAATGCACAAAGAAATACATATGAATATTACTGAAGAATAATGTGTGTAAAACTGAAGTTAGCATGACAACATTATTATAGTTTACTTTTATTATTAGTTATACTGAACAAAGTCTAATTTAAAAAAAAGTATGTTATATATAGTTTCCAGTAACAGGCAGAACTAAATACAGTGGGGCTTTATGTATTAAATGGAATGTATTTTAACGAGGTGTTGCTGTACAAGTCACTTTCTCATAATACTGTACCACTTGTGTTTAATGCTACAAAAGAAACAAAGTTGGGTACTGTATTACATGATACTTACTGTTGGTGGCACACCATCCAGCAGGCGAGCGCCGTGGTTTGATACCCATATGGCCGCTGCACCAGCCTCCAGACCCAGCAGGGCATCCTCTGCTGTTTGTATGCCCTTCAGCAGAATGGGTAGTTTAGTTAGCCTGGAAAATAATGTTTGATAGTGAGGTTTATTGAATACAGTGCACTTAATACTATATAAGAATACAGCACAGACAGCATTCAGTACAGAATAAATGAGGGATGTGTTCCAAAAAGGCACAGATAATCATACATCTGGTACTGTAAATTGCAGAAAACTGGCAAAGCAGTTTTGTCTTGAGAAATGGAAGCTTACTAGCCCATACAATTTTTCTGTAGCTTACTGTTTCTTTTAATATGAACTGCCTGCTCATTTGACTCTAAACTTGTTTGTATCCTTAACCTTCAGTACACCATCATATCTCATTGAAGCTTTTTTTTAAATTTGAACAGCCTTTCTTTTAGTAAACCCGTCCAGTGGAAAATGTACAGTAAAATCTGTAATTTTCAACAGTCGATGGTGTTGTGCCAATGATGTAGGTAGCCTGTAATGAGGACTTGTGTAAGAACATCCCATGTCACACATCAGTACTCTCCCCTTTCTGGGACAGACTCTAGTGCACACAGCGACATTAAGTGTGAGCGGTCGTGCTGTTTACTTGTGTGCTGTATTAGCCTGGTTGCCATCATGCAATTTTTTTTATTTATATACAGTATATCCTAGCGGTGGTTGAGTGGTTAGCATTGCTGACTGTGAAGCTGCAGGCCCGTTAGGGCCAGGGTTCGAATCCTGGTGTGGGCAGCTGGGGTCACTTGACTCAGGTGCCTATCGACCCTTTTTGGGTTGATGGGTAAAATGAGTACCTAGGGTAACACCTAGGGGAGGTGACTGTGGTGACCTGGATGATGCAGTGGCTTTGTGTCCCAGGTTGTTGGTTGATTGACCCGCCACAGGCTCATGGCGTATAACGGAGATGAGCACCGCGCTAAGCGCCTCAATGGCATATGCCCCACCTCTATACCTGGTGGTCTAGTGAATTTTGCATTCTCGACCAGATGTCATACATAAGAGTCTGTTTCTGAGGGGCATTTGGGGTTTATTGCTCACATAATGCCATTAAGGAGCAAGCAGCTAGTCAATCTTGCCTTAAATGTATGGATTGAGCAACTTAGCCCGGGGACTCAACACTCCTGATGGGGAAGTACTAGACTGAATAGATGTATGGATGGTGTAAGAGCTTCTTACCTCTTAAGCCAGGCAACATCTCCCCAGTTGAGGGAAGGATCAAATAAACTGTTCACAGATTGATATACATCAGACCTGACAGTATAAGTGTTCATCCTGCTTGACATGTCGTTGTTTGTCAGGAAATTAGCTAACCTGCAGTGAAAATAGGAGAAACAGAAATAAATTAATAGTGTGCAGTATTAGCACTATTTAGAATTTTTTTTATCATCGTCATCCTAATTTATTTCCCACTGAAAAATAGAATATGATATTCACTCATGATTCATTCATGTGTTTAAAATAATTTTAAAGTGAGGAATGTAGTAGTTTTGTTTAAGCATTTTTATTACCGGAATACTGTTTTGTTGTTGTTGAGAAATCCATCATATATAAGTTAGAAATATGCAAGTAACAAACATATAAGCCACAAGGGTGTGGGAAGTAATTCCATCTTGTGTAGTGTTTGTGATAAATGGGTGCACAAGAGATGTAGTGGTATTAGAGGTAGACTGCGAGATGATGCTGATTTCATGTGTGCGGCGTGTTGGGGAGAGCAGGTGGAGATTGTTAGGCGTGAGAGGGTTGAACTTGCAGGCGAGTCTCTTGAGTGTGTGGAAGAGTTTCGTTATTTGGGAGACATGTTATGTGCCAGAGGTGAGGCTGGAGTTAGCTCGGTTGCTAGGGTGAGAAGTGGTTGGAAGAAGTTCAGGGAGCTGTTGCCTCTCCTGACATTGAGAGGACTCTCCTTACGTGCTAAGGGGTCTTTGTATGCAGCATGTGTTAGGAGTGTGATGCTGTTTGGTAGTGAGACCTGGGCAGTAAAGGAAGAGGATATTCGCAGGTTTGAATGTACAGAAATGACAATGATTAGGTGGATGTGCAGTGCGTCCCTGCGTGCAAGGCCTGGGGGGGCTGGGTTTACGATGGAAGAGTTGAGAGGAAGGATGGGACTGGAGTGTACTGGTGTTGTGATGAGGAGAGGTAGGCTGAGGTGGTTTGGACATGTGGAGAGGATGGGGGATGATAATTGGGTACAGAGGGTGAGAGGTGTTAATATTGAGGTGGTTGGGAGGGGTAGACCGAGAAAGACATGGGACGAGGTCATTAAGTGTGACTTAAGGGCTAAGGGACTGAACAGGGAGGCTGCCAGGGATCGAGCAGCGTGGAGAGCCGCCATTAAGTGACCAAGGCCGACGCATGCAAGCATGTTGGAGCCTTCAAAAACGAAAATGAAAATGATACACAGTCTAGATGCTGAGTTCTCTAGGCTTTACTTATGCACTAGAAAGGGTTTCTTCATAGCAGAATTGTCTTGTAGTAACAAGAGTAAAACACAAGATGTCACTGCAGTGTACTGTAGGTACTTTACTGAAAAAGTCACCCATGAAGTGAACTGACATTACCTTATTGCTTTATTTATTTTATCTTATTATTACCTTGAACTGACTTTGGCAGTAGCAATGTAGTGCCATAATTTTAAGCGTAGTATAAGTTAGTATAAGCTAGTATTACGTTATTGATTTATTTATTTTATCTTATTATTACCTTGAATTGACTTTGGCAGTAGCAGTGTAGTGCCATAATTTCAAGTGTAGTTTAAGCTAGTATTACCTTATTGCTTTATTTATTTTACCTTATTATTACCTTGAATTGACTTTGGCAGTAGCAGTGTAGTGCTATAATTTTAAGCGTAGTATAAGTTAGTATAAGCTAGTATGGTAAATGTAATCTTAAGCTTAGGTCTTGTTGTAAATATAGTCTGTACAGTTCAGTTTTAGCTGTTAAGTCCTGTATTTTTTAGTCTTAGTTGATATTCATAATGTATGATTCTAATATTGATAGGACTAAGTCGAGAATTGGTGTGATTGTAATTAACTTTTATACAAATGGACCAGCCGTTCCCTACGAAGGCGTATAAACACAGTTTTAGGAAGAGTTAACAATCTCGAATGTCTTCCTTCATACTCAGATCTGGAGATTTGCATGATAATGTTGATAGTGCTCCCCTTTTGGACTATGTAGTGGTGAATTGGGAGTTGTCTGAGTTATGATTGTTGATGATAGTCGTTGATGAAGAGCGAAATTTATGTCACTGGCGTCGTATTGCAAGCCACTGTAAACCCATAAAGCAGATTAGCGATATACTGTTCTGATTCTTATTTGTTTTGGCTTTGTTATGATTAAAGTTCCTGTATGCCTATCACAAAAATTTTAAACATCGTAAGTCATTTTTCTATGTATGTCGAGTGCAAACGTATTTTTTGTATTCTTTAGAGATCTTAGAGGAGACATTAATGTTGCAAAGTAATCATTTAAAGTTTTAGCCAATTCCCGATACAGTGATAGTCGTGTATATAAGGGCTGGAGCAGCGCGAAACCGTCCAAGGATCGTCCATGTACAGGAGAGATCGACACTATCGTCGCCATGTGCATCGCGGCGGCTAGAGCGTTCTGTGGCAATGACAAGGCTGCTGCTCACTCTCCTCCCCCGGATCTTTGAGGAGAATGGGCTGCCGCGCCTCGTCATCCCTCAGAGCTTTGCCCGTGGTGCAGAGGCAGCCCCCCCGTCAGGAGCGTTGCGCCCTACCGCTGCAGCCTCCCAAACCCCGCACAACACCGCGGCAAAGTCTGCAGCTAGACGCTCCTCTAAACAGGGCGACTGCATTCTCCACCACCACCACGGCTCCACCTATGGACACTGACACCGAGTCTGAGGACGCCCCAGCCCCACCTATCGACGTCAAGGGCGACCAGGGCCATCCTCTTCCATTACCAACTCCCGAAGCAGATCAGTCAAACCATCAAATCACCGAAGGGCCCCGTGTCTCTCCAACTTCCTAAACAGGAAGAAAGCGAAAGGCCCCAAGCCTGGACACCACCCTGATCGACGCCGCCATCCCTGCAACTACTGACGAAGAGGCCACCACTTCCAACACCGATCTCAAGACCTCCCAACTCTCCGACATCAACATAAAACTCGACGACTATCTCAAGAACGACGCCGACGACATAGTTAAAAACATACTGAAAAATCTATGCCCTACTAAGAACCTGGAGCTGAACAACACTGTAACTTAGTATCTCGTCTACAACAACCAGCCTGTCTCCACTGACCGGGCTAATGTAAGGCTCGGCCTCCACTATAGGTGGAGGAAAACTACAAACGAATTAAGCGAAACCGTCAGATCGCTGTGTCAGGGGAAATTTAGGTATTTCAAAAGGATACGTGTATAATTCAAAAGAATAAAGTGATATTGTATAATTCGAGAATATAATATATAGCTATGTGTGCTAAGAATTACTCGAGTCATTTACTACGAGAGAATAGATTCGTGAAATCAAGCAGCGATTTCACTTTATGCTGGCTTACTTCGCCAATTCTCTAGAGTCGAGAATTTATAGACTTTCTCAACGGTACACAGCAGAGACAAGACGCTCAAGTAGGCTGTAATATTGTACCGTTGGCCTCTGAGAAAGTTAGTTTCTCCCCTTAACATTCAAAAATAATAATAATAAAGTTAAACAGGATCTTGGCTGAGCCAAACTCCTAGCTAGCTCAACAGATTTAAGGATTAATGCCAAAAACTGGCCTAAGTACCAGTCGTGATTTAATACAAAGAGTTGTGCTAACGTGGAGTAGCAAAACTGTATTAAATAAGTGGGAAAATTAAACACGACTGTTACATTTAACAAAGCTCAAGAAAACGAACTGTAAATTTATTAAATACAAGCAAATAAATTTACGTTACATGACTCCAATTCAAATCAAAGGAAGGGAAATGCACTCACTCAGACACTCAAACAGACAGCTAAATATCTCAAAAACTTAAGCCTAGGAAAACAAAAGAAAATACTAATCAGTATAGATGAGACCGAGCTGCTGCGACGATCACCAAGGGGGTGGGAGCTACAACGATACACGCCAACACAAGCTGAGATCTGAAATTGCTAAGAAATCACTCAAGCCTTTCAAGGCGTACCGCGACGCGCCGTGTCTACAGACAGACTGAGCTCTGATTTGAATACACGGCGCGAGAGCGTGTGAAGGGACGCGGGCGGCGTATAACGGCTCAGAGCGGGACCGACAATTCAAAAATTATCGCTCAGAGGAACAGACCACCCGCACATAAAAACAATCACTCGCGGAAGAATGACGAAAGTTTTGACAACTTGATGCGAATACAAGCACAAGCACACAAGCGGACGGTTTGAGATAATGAGTGAAACATCGTACATTTCATAATAATTCGTTCCTCCCACAAAATCACTCGGTCACAATTTACTTTACATGATTTTATGATGTAGAAAATTCGTGACATTACGCCCCTCAAAAAATTCAAATTTTACTTTAGTAAAATTTGACATTATATACATATATATATACACCCTAGCTCAGTCACACGAGATTCACACTGTGGTGTGTGTACCATCCTGTTACAGGAGAAAAACATTGTCGCCCATGAGCGTAAAAACCTCGTATTTACGTTAAGAAAAGCAAGCTTGAGGAAAGTTCGCTACATTTATATTGACAACTAATTGTTATGCAGCGTGGTGTATGTGATACACGGTGTAGGTGTGACAGTTGTAGTGACTGTACCTACGTGTAAAGCAATAATAATAATACATATTAATGCAATAATAAAGGCGACAAAGGCAGAGGAGAAGAAGTGGCAGGATGCAGCAGAGACAATCAATGGTCCTGGACATCTCCTTCACCCAACAACTGCACCTGTGAAATGAGTCAAGGTGGAACATCAATAGTGTCAATGAAAGAATTTGCACTAAATTACAATTTCATCCACCCAGCAATCAAACCATACATAACAGAAAGTACTCTTTGGCTGAAAGTCAGTTAACAGCAAGTTTCATACATATTTCTCCATTATTTCCTTAATAGTTGCCTTTTTTAACCTACACTTACGCCTAATAAAGGGCTCATCGGCGGTGCCCTCGGCAGGGATCGCCGTGACTACCCGTTTGTCATCAGAGTCCTCGGTTGGGTTCACCGTGACTGCACACTTATAGCTATACTTATCATTACAAAGGGCTCGTCACCGCGACTGCCCGTTTGTTATCGGTGTCCTCGGTTTGGTTCACTGTGACTGGTCACTTATAACTATACACTTATAACTAGTAAAGGTAGTCGAGAATCCCTATGCAATCTTGGGCAGGTCACATTTTAACACCCTGCGTGGGTGTGAACATTCATGTGGCTTCTGTGTAATCTCCGGGAATCCTCAGGGAGGCCCACAGCTCGAGATACACCACAAGGTAATTCAAACACAGCCTCAGATTGCCTCTGCGGGGTCTCGAACTTCCCCCTTAACCTACCTTAGTCTACGGTACATACAATATGCACAAGCCCTACGCTTACGACTAATAAGGGTTTGTCGTCGGTGTCCTCGGTTGGGATCCGAGAATGTGCGCTTATGAGCTACAGTACATATGTATGTACAGACCCTAGACATATTATGTCCTGTGGGGCCAACAAGCGAGACGTGAGGTCTTAGCAGCGTAGTACTGACTGGGAACCAAGCTAGTTCTTGGATTGCTCAAATCTCTTAGAACATCACAGTCTTAGGGAACCCAGTGTACAACAGATACCCACATTAATCACCATTCAGAAGGCGAGACATCAGGTCTGCGCCCACATTACCACAGCCCTCTCCCTCACACGACTCAGAGATTATGGGCGTGGATTCAAACGGCACAGGAAGGAAACTTTCCTGAATGGTGGTACGTTGACACACATTGCAGGAGTTCACAAAAAGGTCTATATCCTGTCCCATTCCTGGCCAGAAAATGTCAGCACGGATACGGCCTTGGGTTTTCTTTTTGTCCATATGACCTCCTGATGCTAAACAATGACCCCATTCTAACACTGCTTGGCGGTAGTTTGCAGGAACGACAAACTGCAGTCGAACCTCGCCCTCGGGTGTTCGTGACTCACGGCAGAGCCGTCCTTGTTTATGAAGGAACCTGGCTTGTCCACCCTGTGAATACTTGGTCACTTTACCCTTTTGTTTCTTCCGCACAACAGCAAGGGTCGGGTCAGTCTGTTGCTCTTGGACAACATCTTGACTACAAATCAGATCTTGCGGCAATGCAAAGGCCACTGGGGCAACACAATTTGGAGCCTTGGCATGGCTCGTGTTACTGCAGCCGAAGTCTGAGTAGTGACATCTGTGGTGCAACTATACTTGGCACCTGGTATATTGCCTATTATGAGGTCAAACATAGGTTCTTGCATGACAACTGCAACTGTTGAACCTGTGTAAAAGGTAGATGCTACCTGGATACGTGCCTCAGGGAACAATCTCACTGTTCCATCAATAAGCTGAGCTTGGATCTGTCTGCCTGTATACTCTTCAGGACGAACAAGACTCTGCCTGACAGTACAACCTGAGGAACCATTGTCTCTCAGTACATTTACAGAAACACCTCCCACAAACCCTGGCTGAACAAGGAAGGCACTGTTACCTGTGGGAGGGCCTGTGGAGGAAGCGGCCAGCCATTGATGAGGCTGCATGGCACACATCTCTTCAAATCTGACAGGAGTATTTGCCTTTGGGATCGTACCCGAACTAGATGCATGAGGAGTTGTACTCACCATCTGGGGAGCAGGAGCACTGACGGCCTGTGGAGGAGAGTTCACCGTCTGAGGGGGACTAGTGAACTGTGAAGGAGGAGCTGTGCTGGTGGGGACGGCACCATCGTGTGCTTGTTGAGGAATGAAGGCTGCGTTTGCCTCCTTGCCTCCTGCCTCCGATACACTGGGGCTGGTGTCGAAAAGGTTTGTCCCGGTTGGCGATTGTGTGGCTGATACTGCTGTTGTTTAGGGTACTGCTGCTGGTTAGGGTACTTGTTGTACCTCTTCCAGTCAGGTTTCTGTGTATTCTGCCCTTGGTCCTTCTGCGGTTTGCCTGGACCATGACCATTATTTTGAGAATGGCCTTGATGCTGGGGTTCAGTCTGGGATCCAGACTTAGCAGTATCCGTCCTGTTCCAGGACTGCTGCTTACGTGTTTCGTACCCATGTGCGCTAAAGAAAGCATCAGCGTTTTCGACCATTTGGGATGCGTCCTTCACTTTGGACATCTTGAGCTGGGCCATAAGTTCAGCAGGCCACGACTTTTCCAGCTGTGTGCGCAGCACGAGGTCGATCATTCCCTCTCGTGTGCTGGGAGTCTCGTCCTTCTCCATCCATTCGCCTAAATATGCCGTGAGACGGTCAAGGAACTGAACAGCTGTCTCCTTTTCCTGGAGATGCGCCTTCATGAACTGATTTCTAGCATGATCAAGAGTAAGACCGTACGCTTTGATGAGTGTGGTCTTCATCATCTCATATGTGAGATTATCTCCGCGAATTCTGTGGAGAATGTCGAGGGCAGGGCCCTCAAACAGGCTAAGGAACTGAAGCCGCTTAGCTGCCTCATCCAGATCGTACAGGTTTGCCATGTCTTCGAAACGAGCTATAAATGGCTCGATTCACTCGCCTTCCTTGTAAGAAGGAAGCTTGAGATGTGGAGTTGCTAGAAAAGGTGCTGAGAGAGCAGTAGAGGAGCTTGGATTAGCTGCACCCGGTGTGCCTGAAGCCAAGGAGTCTCGCTTTAGCTTTAGGACTTCCAACTCGTGTTCACGTTCTCTCTCTCATTCCTCGCGCTCACGTTCTTCACGTGCCTCGCGCTCAGCACGCTCATGTTCACGTGCTTTCTCTCGATCCTCGCGCTTGGCACGCTCCCGTTCTTCACATGCCTCGCGTTCAGCACGCTCATGTTGACGTGCTTTGTCTCGCTCTCGTTCCTCGTACTCACGTACTTCTTTCTCATGCTCACGCTGAATTTTCCGCTCTTCACGGGTGGCATTTTCACGTTGCTGTTCGTAATTGAAGCGCAACAGGACATAATCTCGAATTTCCTGGGGGTTAGTAAGCCCCATGTCCTTAGCTTCTTGCACGAATGCACTGGATTCCATCATGGTTAGTTTGAGACTGAGTGACAACTGAGACTGATAAGTAAGAGCGAGTAAGTGATTCGGTAATAATTTCAGGCTAGGAGTTTATCCTGGAATGAGGTCGCCAGATGTCAGGGGAAATTTAGGTATTTCAAAAGGATACGTGTATAATTCAAAAGAAAAATGTGATATTGTATAATTCGAGTATACAGTATATAGCTATGTGTGCTAAGAATGACTATCGAGTCATTTACTACGAGAGAATAGACTCGTGAAATCAAGCAGCGATTTCACTTTATGCTGGCTTACTTCGCCAATTCTCTTGAGTCGAGAATTTATAGACTTTCTCAACGGTGCACAGCAGAGACTAGACGCTCAAATAGGCTGTAATATTGTACCGTTGGCCTCTGAGAAAGTTAGTTTCTCCCCTTAACATTCAAAAATAATAATAATAAAGTTAAACAGGATCTTGGCTGAGCCAAACTCCTAGCTAGCACAACAGATTTAAGGATTAATGCCAAAAACTGGCCTAAGTACCAATCGTGATTTAATACAAAGAGTTGTGGTAACGTGGAGTAGCAAAACTGCATTAAATAAGTGGGAAAATTAAACACGACTGTTACATTTAACAAAGCTCAAGAAAACGAACTGTAAATTTATTAAATACAAGCAAATAAATTTACATTACATGACTCCAATTCAAATCAAAGGAAGGGAAATGCACTCACTCAGACACTCAGACAGACAGCTAAATATCTCAAAAACTTAAGCCTAGGAAAACAAAAGAAAATACTAATCAGAATAGATGAGACCGAGCTGCTGCGACTATCACCAAGGGGGTGGGAGCTACGATGATACACGCCAACACAAGCTGAGATCTGAAATCGCTAAGAAATCATTCAAGCCTTTCAAGGCGTACCGCGACGCGCCGTGTCTACAGGCAGACTGAGCTCTGATTTGAATACACGGCGCGAGAGCGTGTGAAGGGACGCGGGCGGCGTATAACGGCTCAGAGCGGGACCGACAATTCAAAAATTATCGCTCAGAGGAACGCACCACCCGCACATAAAAACAATCATTCGCAGAAGAATGACGAAAGTTTTGACAACTTGATGCGAATACAAGCACGCGAGCGGACGGTTTGAGATAATGAACGAAACATCGTACATTTCATAATAATTTGTTCCTCCCGCAAAATCACTCGATGTCACAATTTACTTTACATGATTTTATGATGTAGAAAATTCGTGACTCGCTGTTCCTTTCCATATCGTTCGCAGGTTAGTGCTAAACTCTCTCCCCCCCCCTCCTCCTTACTCGTGTAATGTAAATTCTCATATACGTTTGTCAGTTAAATTAGTGATATTTCCTCTGGTCCCTCTTGTACTGATTAATGAGATCCCTGTTCCTCTCCATATCGCTCGCAGGTCAAGCATACCTGAAGCCACCTGGCTCGTGTTTATCTACTGCCTAACGCCTGTTCACACTAAACTCCTCCCTTTTCTTAGTTCATGCAGTCCAAGAGAATATCGGCTGGTCCATCCATTTGAATACTGTATTCCATTTGAATACTGTGCTCCATTTGAATACTGTGCTCTATTTGAATACTGACATGGGCATCTGGAGGGGGGGGACAAGGAGGGCAGTTGCCCCCCCTTGGAATTCCAAAGTGTGTTTGGAACTTTCCCGGAAGTAACATACATTTTCACACATATACAGTATACATATACGTATAATGTATTTTATTTTGCCCCCCTTACAAAAAATCCTGTGGATGGCCCTAAATACTGAGTTTCCATTCACTGTGTTCCATTTGAATACTGAGTTTCCATTTGAATACTGTGCTCCATTTGAATCTGAATTTCCATTTGAATATTGGTCCATCCTTTTGAATATTTGTTCCATTTGAATACAGTGCTCTATTTGAATACTGAGTTCCCATTTGAGTACTCTGCTCCATTTGAATACTGAGTGTCCATTTGAATACTGTGCTCCATTTGAATATTGAGTTTCCATTTGAATGCTGGTCGATCCATTTGAATACTGTGTTCCATTTGAATACTGTGCTTCATTTGAATACTGTGCTTCATTTGAATACTGAGTTTCCACTTGAATACTGTTCTCCATTTGAATACTGAGTTTCCATTTGAGTACTGTGTTCCATTTGAATCCATCCATTTGTAAACTGTGTCTATACTCGGTTTCACGGAGTCTGACGCACTGATTTTGCCAGCTGAGGACAGGTGGATCTGGTAACACTGAGCGATGCCCTAGGGCGTTGATTGGTCGTTTCCCGATGTGTTTGAACGTGCTCCAAATTAACTTTGTATTCCAACCAACGCCCTCATTTTTATGTAAGGTACCGGATTATACAGGTGCAAATTAAAGCAATGAATCTTTAATAATAAATGTGCCTTTTAAATTATTAGAGATAAACCTGAACGACACTGATAATAAAACTAAATAAAGTCTCGACTGGACGCATGCGGACAACAGTGGGAATTAAGACGTTCATAGTAAGGTGATTCCCGAGGTCCTGAGAAGGCTCGAATGTTTTTCCAACCACTACTACACAGTGTCATAGTGCACAGTCTACACCATGCCCTTCATTACCTCATCTGCTAATATACAACCTTACCCTAGATATGCTTAGCTTATCTTCTAATAATTATGATTTGTGAAACACACACACACACACACACACATACACACACACACACCTCACTGCTGCCAGCACTTGCTATTCTCGATATACTGTACAGTCGTCAGCAGAAGTTCGCTGCAAGGCTACTCGTATGGTGTGAGTCAGTTGGTCTGGCAATAGTGTATTGTGAATAGTTGCCACATATGCATTTAAATGGTGTTTATGACGTTTTTTGTATTATTTTTTATTATCAGTAAAATCGGCCTAGAAAATAATTTTTTATACAAATTATGTTCATAACATAAGAAAATGCAGAAGCCGTCAGAACATCTTATAAAATAACGTGTGAGAATAATAATTTGATTTTTTAGAATAATCTAACTGCAACCTACTTCCCCTTCTCTAACCTTCCTCCTTCCTGTCCTCCTGGTGTCCTTCCCACCCTCCCCCTTCCCTCTCCCTCTTACCCGCCCCCCATCTCTCTCTCTTTCTCTCTCTCTCTCTCTCTCTCTCTCTCTCTCTGCCGTGTTGCTATATGGAGTTAGTTGCCTAGCCACTGATGAATTCAGTATGGCTGAACTGAAATAATAAGGCAATTCCGCTTTATAATTATTCGTCTCCCTGCCCTCTCTCATACAAAGAAATACCGTGTTTATTACACTGCATTTCTTTCTTGACCTTTTAACCCTTTCTTCATCACCATTTTAACCCTATCTTCATCACCAATTGACCTCTCTGCCGCACTCGTATTCTTACAGCACTATACCCATTTGGCTCACTATAAACCCACACATCATCAATAACTTATTAGCATTCCTTTCTCTTCTCGTCCCATTCAGTCCTACACTGTCTCCATCCTCTTCTTTTCATTCATCTGGCTTTTATTTCTCCATCTGTCCCTCCCAACAATCATGCTAAACTGAAAGCTGCAGGTATTCTTGTGTTGTAATACTGGAGTTATGCTTTAAATGATTTTTGCCAGTCGATGGCGACTATCGGATTATGCCTAACAGACATCCTCGACCATTTGCCGAACTATTTTCCCAGCTCTTTAGGAAAGTAATCTCAGTCACTTGATGTGAATCAGGTTGTGGTATGGGGCAATTATTTTTCAGATGTGACTGCAATATATATATATATATATATATATATATATATATATACATCTGTGGTGCAGTGGCAGAGTGTGCGTCTCGCACGCTGGCGGGTTTGCCTCCCGCCAAGGTTGTAAAAACTTTGGGAAACGTTCACCAAGCTACTGACCACTTTGGTTGGCACAAGTGGTGCTGTGGTTGAACCAGTGTTGCATACTTGTATGCTTGCAGGCTGGCCTATTACACTTGGTTCACAGACTACACACACATCCAAAGCCACTACAACACAACAATTACACTCATAAGCACTTCTCACCCTACATACAGTCTCTACCAGACAGCCTAAGCCACTGGGTAGAGATACATGGCTTGTATCGTCCCTGCTTCGGTAGGGATATGCTGGTCCTGCATAGGTAGAAATGCGTTCTACTGAGGTAGGCCATACAGATTATCTATCCCAGCTAAAGCTACAGGAGGGCGCGATCTCTCCCACCCATTTTCGTGCAGCAGCGAGGACCGAACTCTGCCCAAGTGGTGTGAGGCAAATGCTCTACGAATGCACCAACCCTGTGCCCTTTTTTATGCGTCGGAAAGATAATTTATTGGCTGTTTATCCCACCGAGTCCCGACCGGTTTTTACCCAGCCTACACCCAGATCCCGACCGATTTTCGACTTTTTGTTTTTTGGCTGAAACCTTCGCTTTTGGTGAAAACATCGAAAATTCATAGTGAAATCGCGATCCTGAGGTAAAAAAATGTTGATACAGGTGTCACTCAACCTTACATTTTTCTTCGTTTTCAGGGTACCCGGCTAAGAAAACGAACTATGGAAGGGTTGACTAATTCAAGCCACTATAAATTACGTATTTATTTCATTTATTAGGTACTAATTTATGTTTAGTAAAAGTCTATAATGGTTTTCACACAATAATATAGGCTTTTATAAGCATTGTCCACTTACCCAAAACCCCAATATATGGCACCTTCCTTTATGACATTACCACCTCATCACTTCTGTTTGTTTCTACCTCTAGCTTCTTTGTTTCT
>JAGKTI010023571.1:0-14747 GCA_018397915.1 Birgus latro
TCTCTCTCTCTCTCTCGAAAACTGGGTCAAGATTCGTATAAAAAATGTTGGCCCATTAAATGTATTGTTGACCATGCCTATCAAACATTCAGTTAACAACTGAGTGATATAATTATACATGATCCATCATAGATCATCTTCATCTATTGGATAATTGTAATATATTTTATATAACAAAGAAAATTCGACAGAGATGGGAGTTTTCCACAAGCTACTGTCTTGTTATAAAAGAAAAGTCTTATTTTTGGTAATGTTTTTATGGAACTAAACTTGTTTTCAGCTTATAGCAGATCATAATTGATAATATTAATATTAAAGGAGAATTGGTGTACACACACAATATATACGACTGGTCAATAAAATGGTCAGAGTTCCAGTAATAATGAACTTCTTCCGTGGCTCAGTGGTAAGATGCAGATGATGTGTTGGAGGCACAGGTTCGAGGCCCATACCAGGCAGTTAATTTAATTTGTTTCATTTCAGACATTCCATCACTTGGCAGCTGCTGAGCTGGCAACATACCGAAGTGTGTATTCATAGATGTATATAGATGTATGCAAGCTGGGTAAGAGATTCCACTAAATCAAGCTGTCAGATGCGTGGACTGTACGGTAGGCGTTCAGAGGACGAGGTTCGAATCCTGACTTTTTTTTTTTTAGAAGCATTTTAAGGCTAAAACTTTACAATGTTATTCCCTCAAAGGAAGAAAAAGTCAATTTCAAGATCTGTTAATTTCGAGCTATCCAGACACCTCTGCTTGTAAATTGGCCCGATTACTTTCACCCGATTAAGGCCCGATTAAGGCTTCCATCATTGGCCCATTATGAACACTGTATTGTACTGATACATCCCGGGGTGCGTTGGATAACTGATATAAGTCGGACCAACATCGAATGCCAGAGTTTACATCATTGGTCCGATATATGAAAGGTCGGAATGCCAGGATTGGAACAATACTGGCCCATGTATTTTATGTTTTCTTTAAAGAAAACGAACTATGGAAGGGGTAACTAATTCAAGTGACTTTAAAATACATATTTATTTATTTGATACCAATCTATGTGTAGTACAAGAGTATATTGGTTTTCACACAATAAGGTAGGCGATATAAGCGTTGTTCACTCACCGAACACATTAACATATGGCACCTTCCATTACGACATTACCACCTCATCACTTCTGTTTGTTTCTTCCTCTAACTTGTTTCTTCCTTTGTCCTCCACCTCAGGAATCACTTTCACTGTGAATTTCGTCATTGGAGAGACCGTGGCATGACATGTCTTTACTGACCAGGTCACTGCTAACAGGTGAATTGCCGAGAAATTGGCGTGTGGGGGGAAAAGGGGGTCAAGTGGGGCCAGGCAGTATCCCCTATATGCCTACCAAAAATTTCCTGTAAAACTTGAAAAATGTGCAAATGACGGACATTACAATTGCATAACGTATGGGTACGTCGTTGGGTGTCACCGTGACAAAACATTGTGACATACCCATACATCGTCGGGACACCTCGGGTTACCTTGAGGCGCCAGATCTTGGTGCAAGATGGCCGCGCCCATGCTTTGTGATTGACTGATTCTGCCTCAGCGCCGTATCTTTAGGCACCGTTAGGAAATCTGGTGCCTTAAGTGTTTAGTGAATCCAGTTTGTTTCTCCCTGTTTAGAACAACCCCACTAGACTAGGAAAATCCTAGTATAACAATAACTATTGTAACTATTGTGTATGTCTGGATAAAATTATGAGGGTTAGCAAAAGTATAGACCATTAAAGTCACTACATTACTCGTTGATAAAAAATATCATACCCATGAATGACTTCTTTTGACTGGCTATTTTGCATATGCGTACATTGGGCTTCCATCTGGCAATCCTTTACTCACAGTCATTCTGGTATATTACTCATGAGTTCAAAAAGATGAATCATTCGTATAGTCTTTTTGAGTAAGAATAGTGCTTTCTTGAAGCTTGTCATTGCTTTAATTTCCTGAAATTTAATATTTGCCAAATACTGCCTCATGACATTTGTTTCCATACATCATAGACGACTGTCCTGGTGGCGGGATAAATAACTTCTCACTTTTCACTAGCTCTCGTTGCAGGTGAATGTGCTCACTGTTCATTTACCAGACCATTGTGGTGATTAACCAAGGTTTTGATGTCCAATATTTGTTTGATTTGTATGATGTACAGTACCTTGATTTATACAATGACGAAAAAAAGAAGAAATCTATCAAGTTAGCTTAGAGTGTGTGCTTCTAGATGAGCTTTATTAACCCATCCAGTCCCGGCCGTTTTTTTACTCAGCCTACCCCCAGGTCCCGACCGATTTTCGACTTTTTTGTTTTTTGGCTGAAACCTTCTCTTTTGGTGAGAAACATCGAAAATTCATAGAGAAATTGCAATCATGAGGTAAAAAATGTTGATACAGGTGTCACTCAACCTTACGTTTGCCTTCTTTTTCAGGGTATCTGGTTAAAGAAAACGAACTATGGAAGGGTTAACTAATTCAGGCCACTTTAAATCACGTATTTATTTCATGTGTTTGGTACGAATTTATGTGTAGTACAAGTCTATAATGGTTTTCACACAATAATATAGGTGTTTATAAGCATTGTTCACTCACCCAAAACCCCAGTATATGGCACCTTCCTTTACGACATTACCACCTCACCACTTTTGCTTGTTTCTGGCCTCTAGCTTCTTTGTTTCTCTGTCCTCCACCTCAGGAATCACTTTCACCGTGAATTTCGTCATTGGAGAGACTGTGGGGCAACATACCTTTACTGGCTAGGTTACTGCTAACAGGTGAATTGCTCAGTGTGAGGGGAGGGGGGAAGGGGGGGTTAGGTGAGGCCAGGCAGAGCCGTTGATAGAGAAAGTTTGGCCACTCACTGCTCGGGTGTCATCTTGCCTCCCTCCTCGCGCTCCCTCTCCCTTTGCTACCCCGCGCTGTCGCCTGCCCGCTTAAGCTTTTCATCAAGCCAAAATGTATGAATTGAAAACACTCATGATTGATTATGATTTTTAATAAGATTGTTCATTACACTATATTGGTATTAAGAATTAAAATTTGAAGTATGGATACAAGAATAACTGTATTTACCTATAGTTCCTAACTGCATCTATCATCATCATGCTTTTGCTTGCTAATGCACTTCTCCCTTTTGCTGCTTGAACCTGTGTCTTACGAATGTTTTCCTGTTTTGTTTGCATAAATGTGCAACCGTAAAGTGAAGAAGTGTTTAGTAGTTTCCTCTTAATAGTATGAGAAGAAGGAAATACAACACTTTTTGTCTGAGCTTCAGTCATAGACACTAAGCAGCCTACCAAATTGCTCTTTTTACGAAAATCTTTGCACTTTCTCTAAAGATAGTTTCTGCATTCTCAAATACACTCAAGCAGTCATCAGTGCAATAAGCTAGGGTGTTTTCTTTATACTCTTTAAGTTGGGTGAGTTTTTTCAAAGTATCTCTGTAGTGTCTGCTTATCCTCGACTGCCTGCAGGCAGGATGAGCAATGAGTGTTAGGCCTACTCTTTTTCACTTTTCTGATGCAGTAACCTGTTATGTAATGTAGGCTGCTCGTCTCAGTTTGGTCAAGTACAGTGTCTCTTGACATCTCTTCTAAACCCAGTTCGTCTGTTTCACTGTTAGCATCACTGTCTTCTTCAACATTTGGCTTATCAAGAAAGTCAGCAAGATAATCCCTGTCGTCTGCCAAGTAACTGCTTGTATTTGCATTTGAACATTTGAGGAACTGAGCGACTGAGAAAACTTTTAAAGCTTGTCGAAACTGTAAGGCAGTTGGTACTGGATTTTTCAGTCTGATAGAGCTAAACAAGTTTTCCAAGCAGTCCTGGATGAACCTTGATGTGAGCAAGTATTTATGACCTTTGGCTACATAGTTACTTTGCAGATCAAGAATTGTAGTTGTGGATAATATCACACCAGTTTGAACTGGTTTCCACTGTGCCTTTACTCCAACAGTTATTTCACTGAACACCCATATTACCTTCTGAAAATGAGATATAGCTTGCTCATAACAAGATTCATTGATCTTACTTAGTGCCATACTTTGATGTCTACTTGACAATATATCAAACCACTTGTTTATCAGACCAGTGAACCAAGCTGTTGTAAATAAGTCCTTGCTGTATTCCTTTCATTCACCAAATAACATAGTCCTGAATATACTGAATGACTAAAGAAATTCAAAGCACCAGACACTTTCATGTTCTCAAAATGAGATGGATTAACATGAGCCACAGTAGGTTTTGGGGCAAGCTTCAGATCTTTGTCTTCCTAAAAGATAACAGTTTCTTGACATGCTCAACTGACGCTTCATTCGATGACAGTTCAAATTTTTCTACAATTGCATCACTCAAATAAATGATATTGCCTTTCACAAGGGATGCTCATAAGTTCTTCACAATATGTGGCGCATCATGCATAAAGTAAAGGAAATCATCTTTGCTACATGGATGAGGAATCTTGTTTACTACTTAAGCCTACAGTGCCGTGAACAAATAATACCAAAGCTATTCAGAAGGGCCCTGTTTGCACTCCCCATGTCTGATGTAATGGCACTAACATGTAATCCAATGCCCTTCGCTTGTGTTAGTATTTCCAGAACTACAGGTTTTAAAGTTTCCCCCTTGACACTATTTCCTGTAAAGTAGTAAGCCAGTATTTGTTTCCATCTTGTAGTTATTCCTCCTAACATGAAGATGAGTGCATGAGTTGCTATACCACTGTGATTAGAAAGTGTCACGTCACCCCTCAAACATCTTGATGATCAGTCGTAGTAAGAGAGGCGCTTGAATACATATTTCATCTAACATCATGTAACACTCCCTTTCTTCTGGATTCGTAGCAGCAACCTTTATCTGTGAAAAGGAAAACACCTCTTCCAAAATGCCAGGTTCCATACTTAAAAACTAAGTCTTCTCCTCAGTGACAGAAGAGATGGCAAGGGCTGCTTTTGTTGCAGAAGTAGTTTATACCCTGTTGACCCACAAGCAAACCTCAGCTGAAGACCCTTCTTAATTGTCTCATTTGTCCATTTCATCCCTCGAAAATTACCTCCCTTCCTTCCACAACTGAGACAAGTAAGCTGATCCTTGTTAAAAACCTTTATCAAGGTACCTTCTAGAGCTGCTTTCTGCTTTAAGGCTTTATGTTTTTCCTTTCGCTCATGTGCAACCTTTTCTCTGAGAAGTTTTATCGTCCTCATTACTGCTGCTTCCCGTAACTCTTCCACAGGGTTTACAGCAGCAACTGTTTCCTCTATTGTGTGTAGCTTCTCTTTCCTGCTGTGCAATGGAGTAGTACTTTTATCATCATCATCGTCAGAATTTCCACCAACAGCTTCGGGAGTGATATTCTGGCAATCATTTTCAGCTGAAATGTCATAAGGCAAATTGGTGGTGTTGTTGTGTACACAGATATTCCTTTTTTAAATCTTAATACTTTCTGTGATTGCATACTCTTATTTCTCCTGCGAGTACTAACAGTAATTTGTGTGTGACCGTGGGTGAGCTAAGAGCCGTCTGATGCGGGAAGCGCAAGTGGGAGGGAGGCAATATGGCGCCTTGACGTCACGTGACCTGAACTGGCCAATCACGCATGACCTGCTGTGACTAAGCATGGCCAAACTCTCTCTATCTACGGCTCTGGGGCCAGGCAGTATCCCCTCTTGATAGCAGGTAGAGGAAGGTCTCCCACATATGCCTACCAATAATCACCCGCGAATGTTGAAAAATGTGCACACAATGGGCCTTGCAATTGCGTGAGGTACGATGCACGTCGTTGGGTCTGTTCACGGAAAAAAGTAGTGATGTGCATCGTACGTCGGCGGGGCTCGGCGGGTTAAAACTACTTCCCTCACTCTCAGGACATAAATCGTTTTATTCTTTATTTCGGCGACATTGTTCAACTCAGGGGAGACTGAACAGGATGACGATACAATCTTC
The DNA here is from genome assembly GCA_018397915.1 of Birgus latro. Classification (NCBI taxonomy): domain Eukaryota; kingdom Metazoa; phylum Arthropoda; class Malacostraca; order Decapoda; family Coenobitidae; genus Birgus; species Birgus latro. The sequence goes on from JAGKTI010023571.1 coordinate 5,972, forward strand.
ATTACCCCCCTTTAGTATGAGAGTGTTCTACATTGTAAAATCATCTGGTAGCTAGAATAAAACTAGTTACATCATCAGATTGAAATAGTGAGGCTTTTGATATCACTAATTTCTTGTTCAGTGGCTCAGGGCCTGATCTTCGTTTAGTACATGTAGACATCATTGAACCTTCAGTATCCCCAGGGAACGCATCACTCTTCTTTGTACCTAAACAAAACGGCGAGATGAGGGCAGTTGTTGATTATCGCAAACTTAATCAGGTAACCATTCCCGACCATTTTCCCATGCCATTGTTAAGTGGCATCCTGCACAACATTGGACCAGAAAATATGGTCTTTTCTGCAATCGATTTATTAAGTGGCTATTATCAGATAGGATTAGATGCAGAATCCTGCAAGTACACTGCTTTCTCTACTGACAGTGGCCATTATCAATATAAGAGAATGGTGATGGGATTGATGACGGCTCCTGGCACATTCCAGCGATTGATGAATAGTGTATTGGCTGGAATATTAGGCGACAGTATATTTGTCTACCTGGACGACATCATAATTGCAACACCCACACTAACAGAACATCTACAGAAGTTAGATCAATTACTACACAAGTTAGCCAATGCAGGTTTAAAAATTAAGCTGTCTAAATGTAAATTTTGCTTTAAGGAAATAAAATTCATAGGCCACAGACTAGATGCAAAGGGGATCCACACCTCTCAGAATAAAATAAAAGCAGTAAGGGATTTCCCAGAACCCACAAATGTGGATGAAGTAAGACAATTTTTAGGGCTCGCCGGATATTATAGAGCATTTATACAACACCTCTCACATAGCCCAACCCTTATTTCTCCTGCTGAAAAAAAAAAAAAAAGCGGTATTTCAGTGGGGAGAGGAACAAAAAAATGCATTTAATGAATTAAAAGATAAACTTACATGTGCACCTTGCTTGGCTTATCCTAACTTCACAAAGCCATTCATAATTTGCACAGATGCTTCACTCAAAGGTTTAGGTGCTGTATTGATGCAAGAGGATAAACGAGGTAAATACCAACCCATTGCTTTTGCCAGTAGACAAATAAAAGGAGCAGAGAAAAATTACTGTGTAACAGACTTAGAAGCCCTAGCGGTAATATTTGCTCTACAGAAATTCCGTGACCTCGTGTACGGATATGAAATTCACCTATATACAGACCACAAGCCTCTTGTGGGCATGTTCCAAGAAAAACTCCTCTCTGGGAGGAGAGCACGATGGAAATGTAAAATCCAGAATTACGATGTAAATATTCACTACATAAAAGGTAAAGTGAACGTGGCAGCAGATGCCTTATCACGAAACCCATTAGCCAACGTCGCTACAATAAGTCCACGAGAATCACTCCCCAACAAGGATGAAACGATCCCCACAATTCGAGAAATCTCGCAAGCACAAAGACAGGACCCAGTATGGTCCAAAGTAATATATCACCTCGAGTCAGGCGATGATGTGCCATTACCCAAGTTACAGGTACCACTTGAACAATTCACAGTGGTAAACAATGCCTTATATAGGGTAAATCCAGGACAACAAAACCATAGAAAAAATATTAGGCAGTTAGTTACTCCTAGTACAATGATACCACACATTTTAAGGACAGTACACGATAGTCCACATGCAGGGCATCCTGGCAAGGACAGGACAGTCAGACAGGCCCGGATGTCATATTACTGGCCAACGTTATGCAAAGACATACATACTCATATAGACAAATGTGAGTCATGTGCGAAACATAAAGGTTGCACGATATCACCTGCACTGTTAGGTAAATACCCAGTCTCTAACCAACCATGGGACGTTGTCGCGGTTGATTTACTTAAATTACCCTTAACTACCAATCACAACCAATATCTATTTGTTGCTGCTAATAATTTCTCACGATATGTGATCTTGGTTCCAATTAAGGATAAAACAGCAGAAACAGTCGCACGGGTATTCATTGATAGTGTGATCTGTAGGTTCACCACACCAAAGGTGCTAATAAGCGACAATGGTGGTGAATTTAACTCTGAAATTTTGCAAGAAATATGTAAACAATACAATATTAAGAAGGTTAATATCTTGGCCTACCATCCAGCTTCCAATGGATTGGTGGAAAGGCAGAATAAGAAAATATTAGATGTACTACGGCACATTCTCAATGACAATTATGCAAACTGGGATGACTGGATCCCAAGAATTGAAGCATCACTCAATTGTGGAATTAATAAATCCATAGGAGATACACCTCATTTCTTCATTTACGGGTCTGACAAACGTCTCCCTTACGAAACGTTAGAAGGCGAGCACATTCTCGTATATAATTATGACGATTATCCTAAACTTCGCTTACGTGAATTTCAAGAAATACACACAAGGGTAAAGAAACAGTTAATGATGTCTAAGGAAGAAATGACAGAATCATTCAATAAGAAGGCAACAGAATCAAACATCAAATAGGTGATACTGTCTATGGCCTCATTCACACTAGAGACAACAAACTGTTACCAAAATTTGAAGGCCCATATAGAGTAATTATGAGAAGAGCTAATAAGGCAGTAATTAAGTCACTATCGAGTGACGAAGAAAAAGAAATACATATTGATCACTTAAAAAAGGTCTCAAGAAACTTAGCTTCCAACTATAAAGCACCGGACACGGCCGAAAATCGTAGTACACACTGTGAAAATAAGCCTGAACCAATAAACACATATCGGAATAAATTGCGGTCGCATACCAAACAGACAAACATAGGTGCAACCAATAGAGCTCTCACCGTAACAAGTCATTTACATGACTTAGGAATCGATTTAGACTCCTTTTATAGGTAAGAACGGATATCTAATACAGTTGTTCTTTCGGTAGGTAAAGATGAGTCGAATAATTCCATGGATCATGTTCCTGTTGATATCAAGAGGATCACCTCACTTGCATCCTAAACATATAGTACGGCAGGGATGCCTGATCGCCCCAACAGCCTCAACGGCAATAGTACAGGACATAATAAGTACCGAAATTAGTCTGGACGTACTGCAAGATATACCAGTGATGTTACAGAAAATATCTGGACCACTCAGAACACTGGCAGTGGTATTAACACGCCCTTCTTCACATGATCACCCCACACAGGAAGCAGCTGAATTAATGAAATTAACTAATTGGAAGCTAGAACAGGCTAAGCACGTAATGATCACAATGATCCAGGACATCCCATCAGCTGGGAGTAACACACTTAGGACAGGAAACGACATCACAAATACACGTAACAGACGCGGGTTGTTCGACCTAGGTGGAGCAAGTTTGGGGAACATTTTTGGACTAGCTACAGAAAATGATTTAGAGGAAATAGATAACAAATTTAACAAAATAGCACAAGTTCTCTCATACGAACATAAGTTGGCTGACACTCAGAACACCTTAATGCTAACGATTGTAAAGAACCTAAGGAAAGCAGAAGCATCAACTCTAGGAATTGTGGATAAAGTATGCACTAGAAGGTAACAATACACTAATCCAACACTTCTCAGTGATCATGGAACATACTGACTTAATAATACTGCAGTTAGACAACACCAGGGCTCAGTATCAGTCTTTCATGAAAGGAATTGTTAATGCAGGTAATGGAAGGATCACTATTAATTTACTACCCATTCACAACCTCAGGCAAATCAATAATAAAGGTATACACAAGCATGATTTGAAACCTTTGTTTGAGGAAAGAAATTTAATGTTATATTATCCATACTTGGAAGCAACACTGACAACAACATCAATAGTAGTCCATGTACCGTTCGTAACAGATGCCTTTTTCACAGTCTATCAAATATGCCCTTTTCCTTTTAAGAAAGATGGCTCATTAGTCACCATCAACATCAAAACAGAAGTCATCATGGTTTCCGAGAAACAGGATGCCGTAGCTTTCACTAGTGATACAGCAATGGAACACAAATGTCGCACATCATTACATGCATTTCACCTTTGTCCAGCGTACATCTTCACGTTTCAGCCAGCTGAGACAGTCCCTTGTGAAATGGCTGTCATAAAAAATCATAACATCCCTCATCATTGCAACTTCACATTTGCGCCAGTTAAACTCGTTCACCATCAACGCATTGGACATTCACAGTTCTTCTACTTCACTCAAAATACATCAGTTTTTGTGACCTGCCCAGATACATCTCCAGCCCATACATCAGCATCTGGTTTATACAGCTCACAAGATTACTGTGCAGTCCTGACACCTACAGTATCCACCTTGCCCACTAAAAACCATTATGCCATTCTCAACCACACACACAAGTACTTCCAGCCATTGCCTTGGATGAACTTAAATGTAAGTGCACACATTAAGTTGACTTCACCCAAGTATGAAACCATGCAACTAATAAATTAGACAATACAACCTTGGGAAGAATACAGTAGGATTATGTTTAACCCATATTATGTATACAGCCCAGCTCCAGCCATCTTTGTGATTTTCTCCATCATATTTGTTGTATTACTTTTGGCCATGCACAGAATGCAAGCGAGAATTGCTAACCTTGAATCAGTGTTTAAGAACTGTTCTGTACAAGTGAGACAAACTGTGTAAATAGTGTATACATTGTACATATATGTTTTATATAAAATAACGAATTATGGGTTACACATAATATAAGCTTACTTTAATTATACTATTATATCTAATTTATATATGAATATATACAGCAAGTCCATCTCATATATATTGCATAACTGACTACAGTAGACTTGCCATTGTATTATTTTTAATATTACTATTATGCAGTATGGCGGACTAAAGAGGTGAGAGAGGCTGTGGCACAAAAGAAGAAAGCATATAATGAGTGGATGAGGAACAGGGGCGACGAAGAAGCTGAGAGACGGACGAGAGAGTTATATGTAGTGAGGAGGAGAGAGGTGAAAAGATTAGTAAGAGAGAGTAAGAAGAGAGTGGATGAGGAATTTGGAAGGAATTTGAGTGTAAAGTGGAGGGAATGTAAGAAAATGTTCTGGAAGGAGGTAAAGAGAGCTAGACAGGGTGCCAATGAAGTCAGTGGGGGTGTGAAAGATAAAAATGGTAGATTACTAGTGGAGAAGGGAGAAAAAGTAAACAGATGGAGAGAACACTTTAATGAACTGTTGAACATAGAGAATGAAAGTAATGCAAGTATAAGTGGCTGAGGAATGGCAGGGAGGAGGGTTGTGAGAAGAGAGGAAGAAATCACCAGGATGGAAGTTGTGGAAGCAATGAAGAAAGTTAAAATGGGGAAAGCCCCAGGAATTGATGGAGTGTGTGGTGAAATGCTGAAGCATGGGGGAGAGATAGTAATAGAATGGATGTGGAAGGTCTGCAGATTGGCTTGGGAGGAGGGTAGAGTCCCGGAGGATTGGAAGTCAGGTATAATTATTCCTCTGTACAAAGGAAAAGGGGAAAAAGCAGTGTGTGGTAATCATAGGGGCATTTGCCTTCTCAGTGTAATAGGAAAAGTATATGGTAGGATACTTATTAACAGAGTTAGGTTAATTACTGAGGAATTAGTTGGAGAAGAACAAGGAGGTTTTAGGAAGGGAAGAGGTTGTGTAGACCAGATATTCATTCTTAGATCCTTAGTGGAAAAGTTTCTAGAGAAGGGCAAGAAGTTGTATGCAGCCTTTATGGATCTGGAGAAAGCATATGACAGGGTGGATAGACAAGGTTTGTTGAAGGTATTAAGAATATATGGAGTGGATGGGAAGTTGTTGAAGGCAGTTAAGAGTATGTATGAGGGTGCTAAGGCTGCAGTGCGTGTGGATGGCAAACTGAGTGAATCTTTCCATTTGAAGGTTGGATTGAAACAAGGATGTGTCATGTCTCCATGGTTGTTCAATCTGTATATGGATGGGGTTATAAAAGAGATACAAGGTCGGGCAGTGGATGTTGGAGTGGCCCTAGTGAGAGAGGGCAGTGTTTGGAAACTCCCTGTACTGTTGTTTGCAGATGATACTGTGTTGTTGAGCGAAGATGAAGGGGAGCTGCAAGGCTTGGTAGATGAGTTTGGGAGAGTGTGTAAGAAACGGAATCTAAAGGTGAATGTAGGGAAGAGTAAAGTGATGGTCTTCGAGAGAAGTGAAGCCAGTGAATGTACAGTGAGATTGGATGGGAAGGATATGGAGAATGTGAGTGAATTTAAGTAGTTAGGCAGTGTGATGAGTAAGGATGGAAGTCTGGAGGGTGAAGTGCTCGAAAGGGTGCAGCAGGGAAGGAAGGTTGCTGGTTTGTTGAAAGCAGCGATAAGAAACAGAGAGGTGAGCATGGAAGTGAAAAAGTTGTTACATGACAGTATTGTGATACCAGCTCTGACATATGGAAGTGAAGCTTGGACCCTGTTGGAAGGACAGAAGTCAAGAGTGAGAGCAGTGGAAATGAGTTGTTTGAGAGGAGCATTTGGATTCACATGGAGAGACAGACTAACAAATGAGGAAGTGAAGGAGCGTTGTGGTGTGGTTGAGGATGTGATGGGAAGCGTTAGGAGAAGCACGTTAAAGTGGTTTGGTCATGTGGAGAGGATGGAGAGTGAAAGACTGATGAGGAGAGTGTATGTGAGTGAGGTGGAGGGGGCGAGAGGGAGGGGGAGGCCGAGGATGAGATGGAGGGATGGAGTGGAGAGGTATATGAGAGAGAGCTGTGTGAGTTGGGAGCGTGGTAGTGAAATGGCAGGGGACAGAGTGACATGGAGGCGATTTGTTTGTGGCCACCCCGTGCGGGATTAAGGCGTCTGGCAATAGATAGATAGATGTACAATTCTATAACTATAATGACTACATTATCCCAATTATGTAACTTTTACAATATTATGTACTTCACTTAATTAACTTACAAGCTGATTGTAATATGTATTAATATATTAAGGACAATATTTCCTGTCGTTGGTACGACAGTGGGCGTGACCGAGTGATATGTAGATATTATATAATGATTAGTATATATATCATAACAGAATGTACAGGATCTAGTGTCTGATTTCACATGATATCTGTACACAGTCTGTTGTCCCAGACTATCAAGAATCCTAACATATGATGTTTTTCAAAATATCCTCGTAGTCCAAACAACCAAGAAACTCATCATGTACTCAAACACGTGGAAGCCCACAAGAGATCGATTAGACACTACTACCTTACCTAAACATCCTTTCCCACTTGTATATAATGGCAGAGAGAAGCCCTTCACATCAGAGAAGGGGATAGAGAATGCCCGAGCACAATTAGGGCAAAGTAAGGAGAAAGGGGAGACTGGCCGTCATGCTAAGCTCGTTTGTCAATCACTATCAAGATAACTGTACAATAAAACTCAGTAAACCAAGAGTGCTGTAACTCACCTTCATTGATAATACGTCTCACGACTTTATTCTGGTTGTATTAAATAACCCATCGTCGACTTCCCAACAAGTACCTCCGACCACGCTACCGAGAGATGTAATATACGAAAGTACTCACCGTCGCTCCTTTCATTTCTCCTGTGGTTATTTTCCATACATATCTTCACGGTGAAGTGAAGTTTCTGCATATACAGTAGGCGTGGAAAGTATTGAGTTTTTTTGCGGACGTCACTCTTCTTCGCGTTAAGTGAAGTAGGGTCAATACTACCCTCCCCTGTGATACGAAATGAGCTGACGCTTTTTCAACAGGAGCTGGCAACCCTGCTTGATAGGTTGGACACCACAGGAGCAGGCTCAGTAATGTTTGGGCAGCCACAGGAGGAGGATTGTCTCTGTGTGTGATGCACCATGAGGGCATGTTTTGACTCAAATAACAGTTATTTGGTTACCTACCACATTCTCATCATGCCTAAAGTAACCACAACCAAGGACAAACGTGTGGAAGTGATTACTTTATAAAACGATGGCCACAAACTCCCATTTCTTGCAAATCAGATGGTGTTAAACTGAGGACAGTGCAGAGACTGGTGAAGTGGTTCAAGGACAGTGGGGAGGCCATTCCTCCAACTCCACTTCCCAAGCCTGGGAGACCTCGTAAGACAACCTTCAGGACCCGTCAGCTGATCTCAAGGCAAGTTAGCAAGGATCCAAGGCTAACAGCACGGGATTTAAAAGAAAAGAACCCACAGTTGCTGGCAGATGTGTCTGTCAGAAGTGTGCAGCAGCTGTTGCATGACGATCTGGGCTACAGGAGTTTTTGTGCTCGTAAAAAACCACTGCTAACTGCACTTCAGAAGAAAAAGAGAGTAAATTTTTGTAAGAAATATCTTGCCTGGAGTGAGGAGCAATGGAAAACTGTGCTTTGGAGTGATGAGTCAACATTTACTGTCACTGGTACCCCTTCACCACGAGTGTACCGCAAACCAGGCAGTGACCCCCTGGATCCTAAGTACACTTCCAAGTTTGTTAAATACCCAGCCTCACTCAAGGCTTGGGGCTGCTTTACATATTATGGTGTTGGTAGGTTGGTAATTCTACCTGCAAATGAAAAAGTGAACCAGAATAATTATTTGGAGCTCTTATGTGATGGTTTAAGTGACTCTTTTGATAAAACCAAGGCAAGAGTATTTATGCAAGATTCTGCCCCTGCACATGTTGCAAAGTCAGTGAAACAGTGGCTAACAGACTGTGAGGTTCCCTTTATTCGAGACTGGCCCGGAAACAGCCCAGATATCAGTCCCATTGAGAATTTATGGGCGCACATGAAGCGGCAGCTGCGTAGTATGGACACATCATCTTTGGCTAAACTTGAGGCTGCAGCTATGGAGCAGTTTTAGTCCGTCTGTTCT
>JAGKTI010023572.1:0-14747 GCA_018397915.1 Birgus latro
GACTGATATACATAGGGGTAGGACTGCTGGAATAAAAACAATAACATTAAATATACTGTAACTGGATTTTTTTTTTCTATCCAATGTTTTTTGCCAACTATGTTGAGTAGCATGGACAGCCACAATCAGATGACCAAGGCTGATGCATGCAAGCATGTTGGAGCCTTTATAAACGAAACAAAATGATCTATAGCCAGATGCCATGATCCTGCAAGGGGTGGCTGTTTGTCGTTTAGTTGTTTTAAGGGGAGGGGCATTAACCCTCCACCAACCCACTTGCTAACACGTAAGGAACACGTATGGTTTGGTCATACAGTTACTACAGAGCATTGTAAATTTCCTGGCTTACAGGAAACCATTAGGCTTGTCACTCAATGTAAAGCCACCTGAAAAGGAAAAGAGAATAATAAAAGATGACAGGAAAGATGGGAAAAACAGGAAGAGAGGAGGACAGACACAGAAAAAAATGAAAAAGGTGAAGGAAGAAGTAGGCAGCACTACATCAAGTGATTAATGATGGTCACCACTACCTACCACCAAGAAACATTATGAAGAATGAAACACAAAATAAAAATATCAAAAACAACAGAAAATATCAAGAACAAAAGAAATACCAAGAAGAACAAAAAGAAGCTCAAGCACAACACTATGTAACACTAGAGGAACCAGTGAGTGGGCAAACAGGACCTTCACCAGCTGTGTGAGGAGATGAGTGGGCAGACAGTACCTTCACAAGCTGTGTGAGGAGATGAGATGAATGGGTAGACAGGACCTTCACCAGCTGTGTGAGATGAGTGAGCAGACAGGACCTTCACCAGCTGTGTGAGGAGATAAGGAAACTGAAGCAACAAGAGTTAGCAAACAGTAAAGTAGGAAGAATGAGCAGCCAGGGGGATGTTGTGGCTAAATCAGTAGAGAAGCAGCCTGCAGCCCTGATGGACCCAGGTTCAAATCCCAGCTGGGGCAGGGTACAGTTAAAGGATTTGAATTTCATAAAAGCAGACTTTTCTGATCTACCTAATGACCAGCCAACATGTCGTAAAAATACCCCCGCTAATACCAGTACACCAGTCCTGTATGAGACAGCCCTAGCATGTATTCAATATGGACAGTTGGTATTAGCACCGAAGTGGTGAGATGTGGAGGTGTAGGAAGACTACTGGGCCTTGGGATAGGCACTGCCCCCGAGAAATAGGCCCTGAAGCCTTTGCCAAGAGTCGGACACATTGAAGAAAAAAAAAAAAAGGTAAAAGAGTTGAGACAAGAGGTGTCCTGTATAGTGGAGGATAAAGTCAGGAAGTGCGTAACAGGGTTGAAGGTCTTTGTTCTTCCTGCTGTGCTCCTAACACTGCAAGTACATCTTTCTTTTGTTCTTCTTACTGTGCTCCTAACACTGCAAGTATATCTTTCTTTTGTTCTTCTTGCTGTGCTCCTAACACTGCAAGTATATTTTTCTTTTGTTCTTCTTGCTGTGCTCCTAACACTGCAAGTATATCTTTCTTTTGTTCTTCTTGCTGTGCTCCTAACACTGGAAGTATATCTTTCTTTTGTTCTTCTTGCTGTGTTCCTAACACTGCAAGTGTATCTTTCATATGTTCTTGCTGTGCTCCTAATACTGCAAGTATATCTGCCAGAGATATGTCCAATGGTTTGGCAACCTGTCCATGCGTCTCTGTCTCTCAAAACATATCCACTCCTGACACCAATTTGTTGCATCACAGAGTTTGTTGATACGTCAAGAACAATGAGTACACAAGCCAGGACATTAATCAAAGGCCACTGAACATTTTTGGAGTTTATTTCTTCCTGGCTTAGCTGAGGTATAATGGCAAAACACAGTGGCTTTTCTCTCTCTCTCTCATGCTACCTTCATCATCATTCCCCAATAATCAATAATTATCCATTCAATGACTGGTTACTCTGTCTTTCACTAAATCTCTTTGTCTGACTGACTACTCTCCACTCTGTACTGCTGTCTGTTGGCTGCCACACACAAACTAAACTAGGAGGCACAATGGTCCCTTTATATACCTCACCCCCCCCCCAGCTGACTCCATCTCCAGAACAACACAGGATATTATACAGCCTGGGAGAGAACTCACATTGTACCACGTAATAATCCACTTAAATCCACAATACACAATGACAATATTGACAACAACAAATTCCTAAGGTAAGACATGTCCATGTTTCTAGAATGTTCCTCACAACTCCAGACATAAAACATTAACCTAATCCTATGACATAACACTTAATTTACAGAATGTTCCTCACAACTCCACATACAAACCACTCAGCTAATCCCAAGGCACAACACATAATTTCTAGAATGTTCCTCATCTCCAGATATAAACCATCAACTTAATCCTATGGCATAACACTTAATTTCTAGAGGATTCCTCACATCTGCATATATAAACCATTAAGCTAATCCCACCGACACAAAAGGGGGATAAATGGACTAGCCTCCTGTGCTGCATTACGATGGCATCACAATTTTATACATGCCAAATCCAGCAGGTTAGGATTATTAGGTCAGATTAGGGAAAATTGTTAGGTCAGGATAAATGTTGTAAGGTTCAGTTGAGGTCAGGTTATAATAGGTGCGGTTCAGTTGAGGTCAGGTTATAATAGGTGCCCCAAGGCCACCACCACAGCCACCGGTAAGCTGGTGGACTAGATGTCCCAGATCCATTGCCTGAACCTCGGACCGTGCAGTGGGTGGGGCCTGTGGAATGTTTACTCACCCTTTACCTCTACCGACAATGACAAATTACAAGTATAAGCATCAAAGAAAGCCTGAGGACAGTAAATCACCCGGGGGGTTTAGAAAGAGTTCGTGGAATGTGGGAAGTTTGAGAGGAAGAGAGGGGAAAGTCGTTGGAGCATTTAGTAAGAGATGGGTGTATGTGGCATGTTTGCAAGAAGTCCAGTACAGGGGTGGATCAGCCAGAAAGATTGCTGGGAAGGATTGCTACTATAAGTTGTTTTGGCAGGGGGTGAGTGACGGATATGGAGGTGTGGGTGTGTTGGTTGCGGAGAAATGGGTGGAATATGTTATGAATAGTATGAGAGTAAGTGATAAGATATTGGTAGTGAAAATTTTGATCAGTAGGAAAATGATTGCAATTATATCGGCATATGCTCCACAGGCAGGGCTGGATGAGGCAGAGAAGGATTGATTCTGGGATGATCTAATACATGTAGAAGATGGTATGGGGGATGATAATATAGTGGTTTTGGGAGGGGATTTAAATGGTCATGTGGGTGAAGAGCTCAAGGTTATCAAGGAGTCCATGGGGGATGTGCATATGGTATAAGAAATGCAGAAGGGGAAAGAATACTTGAGTTTGGGGAGGCAATGGACATGATTGTATGCAACACACATTTTAGGAAAAGAGTGAGTAGGTTGATTATTACGAGTCTGGGGGAAACACCAGTCAGATAGATCATTTTCTGGTCAGGAGGGTTGACAGGAGGTTAGTGAGGGATGTTAAAGTTATAGGAAGCAAGGAGCGTGTGCAGCAGCACAAACTACTGATCTGCGACATGATGCTTAAAGACCGAGTGATGAGAAGAAGGACATATGTACCTAAAAGGAAAATATGGAAGCTGGGAAACCAAGCAGTAAGGGATGCCTTTTATAGTGAGATCAGGAGAGTGGTGGCTGAACAGAGAGCTGTAGACAGAAGCGTTAATGAACAGTACAGAGCTCTTAAGAACAACCTCTTGAGAGTTACCGATGCAATATGCAGTTGGACAGGAGGCCCACCAAGACATAAAGTAACTTGGTGGTGGGATGAGGGTGTAGAAGCCACAGTTAAGGAGAAAAGATGGCTTTTCCAGGAATGGAAGAAGGGTGGCAACAGGGAGGAATACTTGGCTGCCAAGCGTAGGGCTAGAATAGAGGTATACACGGCGAAGTCTGAGTCCCAGAGAGTTTTACTTGATAATCTAAATCATGGGGAAAGGAAAAATATGATATTTAGGGTGGCAAATCATGTGAAGAGGGATAATTGGGATATTGTAGGTGAGCAGTGTGTGAAGAATGATGAAGGAAGGGTAGTGGTGAACAGTGGGGACATTAAAGATGAATGGAGAGAGCATTATAGCCAGTTGCTGAATGAGGAGTTTGACTGGGACAGGGAAGGTTTTTAGCCAGCAGATCCAGTGTTTGGCCCTTGACCTCTGATTGACGCTGCTGCTGTGAGTGAGGCAATAGGCAGGATGCGAGGAGGAAAGGCAGCAGGTGTGTCTGGATTGACTGCCGAAATGTGGAAGGCCTCAGGAGATATTGGGATGAGGTTAATCACTGACCCGATAAATAGGATTATATATGAGTGTGTTGTCCCAGATGATTTGCTGAAGAGTGTAATCGTAAATGTGTACAAAGGGAAGGGTGATGCCCTGGAAAGAGGAAATTATAGAGGTATAAAACTCTTAGATCAGATAATGAAAGTAATGGAGAGAGTTCTAGAAGGTATAATTAGAGAAACAGTGAATATTGATGAGATGCTGTTTGGGTTTATGCCAGGCAGAGGGACCACTGATGCCATATTCATTGTTCAACAGCTTCAGGAAAAATATATTGGAAAGAAAAGGGAACTGTATTTTGTTTTTGTTGATTTGGAAAAGGTCTTTGACAGAGTCCCTAGAGAGGTGGTGAAGTGGGCAATGAGAAAGCTTGGGTTGGAAGAGTGGCTGGTTAGTGGTTATGGCCAAGTACATGGGTGCTCGCACCCATTTAAGAGTGAATGGAGATTTGAGTGATGAGTTTTCCATGAATGTTGGTGTGCATCAGGGGTCAGTTTTGAGTCCCTTGTTGTTTATCATGGTACTTGAAGCCCTCTCACGTGACTTCAGAGATGGACTCCCGTGGGAGATGTTGTATGCTGATGATTCGGTGATGATTGCAGAGAATGAAAAGGAGGCAGAGGAAAGATTTAAGAAATGGAGAGATGGTATAAATGGAGATAAAACAAAAGTACACTAATGATATCTAGGGTTGGTTGCGGTACGATCAGAGGAGAGGGAGAGTGGCCATGTGCAGTTTGCCACAAAGGTGCGGGAAGTAATTCCATCTTGTGCAGTGTTTGTGATAAATGGGTGCACAAGAGATGTAGTGGTATTAGAGGTAGACTGGGAGAAAATGCTGATTATATGTGTGTGGCGTGTCGGGGTGAGCAGGTGGAGATTGTTAGGCATGAAAGGATTGAACTTGCTGGTGAGTTTCTTGAGTGTGTGGAGTTTTGTTATTTAGGAGACACGTTATGTGCTGGAGGTGGGGCTGGAGCTAGCTCAGTTGCTAGGGTGAAAAGTGGTTGAAAGAAGTTCAGGGAGCTGTTGCCTCTCCCGACACTGAGAGGACTCTCCTTACATGGTAAGGGGTCTTTGTATGCAGCATGTGTTAGGAGTGTGATGCTGTATGGTAGTGAGATCTGGGCAGTAAAGGAAGAGGATATTCACAGGCTTAAATGTACAGAAATGACAATGATTAAGTGGATGTGCAGTGCGTCCCTGTGTGCAAGGCCTGGGGGGGTTGGGTTTATGATGGAAGAGTTGAGAGGTAGGATGGGACTGGAGTGTATTGGTGTTGTGATGAGGAGAGGCAGGCTGAGGTGGTTTGGACATGTGGAGAGGATGGGGGATGATAATTGGGTGCAGAAGGAGAGAAGTGTTAATATTGGGGGTGGGGCTGTGAGGGGTAGACCGAGAAAGACATGAGACAAGGTCATTAAGTGTGACCTCAGGGTTAAGGGACTGAACAGGGAAGCTGCCATAGATCGAGCAGCATGGAGAGCCGCCATTAGGTGACCAAGGCCAACGCATGCAAGCATGTTGGAGCCTTCAAACACGAAAACGAAAACGTTAGGTAGCACTGACAAAATTAGGTTTGGAATGATCAATGTTACGTTAAAATAGGTTTGGTCTGGCTAAATTAGGTTAGGTTACAAAAATTTAGGTTAGGTAGGGTATGGGTAGGCTAGAATTAATGAGGTTATGTTCCATTCACTTGGCTGCATTTGTGCAAATCACCACTGATGAGGGAAAATCTGTAAAAAAATCGTATTCTTAGATGGTGTCCATCTGTCTTGTGCACAAGATGGTGTTTGTTGAAACTTAAAATTGTGTTCAGGGAAAAAAATCAACATAACAGAGAGAAGGGGTAGGCAAAATAAGTGATTTGTGTCTCCTTGATGATTACCCCTCTGAGCTTCCACACAGACGTACATACTATACATGGCATTTACCTTATCTGCTGTTTAAACTGTACACAGCAAAAATATTAATCAAACAGTTTAATTCATCATCATCATCATTATCCATGGCAAGCAGGGCCATGCAGTGCTAAGGAAAACCATCACAGGTAAAATCAACCATACAACCAGTTATTGTTCTTGTATCACAAACTAGAGAAGCAAAATCTAGATTCCAATCCGAACCAGATCAGGATCTGCCCTATCTATGAGTACAAACAGAAGAGGCCTTAATTAGCAACAAATGAGATAATTTGCTAATGTTCTATTCATTACACAAATTGTAA
The DNA here is from genome assembly GCA_018397915.1 of Birgus latro. Classification (NCBI taxonomy): domain Eukaryota; kingdom Metazoa; phylum Arthropoda; class Malacostraca; order Decapoda; family Coenobitidae; genus Birgus; species Birgus latro. The sequence goes on from JAGKTI010023572.1 coordinate 6,545, forward strand.
TGCTCATTTCTTTGCTGAATCTGCACATAACAATACTATTATGGATGATATACACAAATAATTTGAAAAGCATGCAGGGAGTATACACTGGATGTTGGTTTGAGCAGCTGCTGCTTACATCCAAGCCTGCTGCACACTCACGGACACAGACTTCCCCCACTTTGGTATCCTAGTTGTTAATAATACGAGAAACAAGTCAAATCCACAGCCTCATGGTTTCTGGCTCATCCAAGTTAAGTTCTCTGACCATTTTATAACAAATTCTCTCACTTTTTATGGGACGCTACTTACACATCCACCAATATTTTCTAGTCATATTCCACTTCTTTAACCCCTTAACTGCGGGTTGTCTCTGTGGTGACGCTCAGTCGCAATGGATCAAACCGCAGGGCGTCACTTTGGTGATTCTGTGTTGTTTTGAATTCGCCCGGGCTTTCAAGTGGTGACTCGTATCATATATCAGTACTGCCAATGTCCAACAATAGTCAGAGCTGCTAATGTCATCAGTACTCCCATCCATTGTTGACAATTTAGCCATTTTCCCCCATTCTAGACTCCCCTCCCTACCTCCCCTCCATTACCCTCTCGTGTCATCTGCTCAGCCGCTCTGCCTACACAAATCTTCCCTGGAGTTTTCCACTGATTTCATCCATCAAAATGAGCCCTATGCCCAATTCTTATACAAAATAATATATATATAAAAATATAAGGTAACTGTTAGTGCCATACACCTGGAATTGGCTAATTATCATTGGCAACATCCAACCTGCACTCGCTCACTAATTTCCCCTACTTTTTTCCTCATGAAATATGCCGTATGAGCTATTATCGTAATATAAATGTATATGAGAAAGGAAGGGAGAAGCCTGAGTGATATTTATATTCACCTGGAACTACCTAATTTATTATGTACTGTCTAGATTTCCTACGACATATTTCTTAGCATATGCATTAGCAGCTGACATTTTCAACTCTTGGCTACCGAGATACGTACAGTACATTCAGTTCACTCTCGTCCTTCACGGTGAAATCACGTCGCAGTAGCATCCCTACATTTCTGCCGCTTTTGCGCCCATTATAATAGGCCCTGTAACCTCTACCCTTACTAAACATTGTGTGGGAAGCGGTAAAGGACTGTAGATATATATAAGTGTAATAAAGTACTAGAAATAATAAAGTGTGAGTGTGTATATGAGTAAGAAATGACAGAATACCAGCGACAAATTAGTGCGAGTGGGAGGCTCGTACGCACTCGAATTTTACATTGCTTTCACAGTGTTTTTTTTTTTTTAGTTTGGATTCCAAACTATTTGGAAATCATTGAATAGTGTTTCTAGTGATAATATCAGGCAATGGTATTCATATTACGGGATGTCGGGAAGTGTAAAGTGGAGACTTAGTTACCCAACTTCAGAAGTCTCCACAAGTGCTACGGTCGTCGACGAGTGCTACAAAAACATCCCAGGAGAAAGCTGAAGGTATGTGCCATATACATATGTAATTATAATATTCTAGGGCTAATAACTGATTTTTGGCAAATATTTTTAAAAAGTCAGTCGGAGTGCGGATTTGCCCTGCGGGATGGGCACGGCGCGCCTCCGACAACCCCGCAGTTAAGGGGTTAATGAGGACTGACATCCTCTCCTTGGATGAGGCCCAATTAATCAGGGACAAATTAACTTTGGGGGGGCTGTAGGCTAAACCAGATATAGTGGCTACCGAGGGAAGGGGCCCCCATCATGAGGTCTTGTGTGATGCCAGTCACTGTAATTATATCATTTATCAGTTCATTTGATTTATATTTATTTATTTATTTTTTAATCGTGGGGGCCTTGGCTAAGAGGTATTCAGCCTAGTGATTAATCTACCCCTGCAAGTAACCTCTTGACTGGGCATATTTACTTAACACCAAGCCATTGTGAAGGACTGTCCTGCCATAACATGGCCACTATCTTTAAAATTACAATCTGAATCCTTGTTTGTGATGGCATCCCATTGTGAATGACTGTCCCATCATAATATGGGCACAGCACATCTTGTTTCATAGTAGATCACACTCTGAAAACCTATTGGTGGCATCATGCATCCATCCATCATCCAGTCTTATGTTGCCCCTTGAGGACTATAGAAGCCCAGGGCTAGGCAAGTTGGTCCTGACATTTAAGATGAGAGTGACCAGCCATCCTCATCCCTGAGTTACATTACGTGAGCAATAATCCCCAACCACTCCTTGGATATAAACCTACACAGGCTCAATCCAATTGGTGCACCATAATTACCCACTAAATCACCAGGCACCATAATTTGGTTATATGGTTACCACCCAGCACAGTAAATGGTTTTATGGAGTACAGGAAACCATTTGGCTTGTCACTCAGTGTAGTCACCCATAGGCAGAAGGAAGATGAAAGAATGAAGGAAAGAAAGACAGAAGAGGAAGGAAGGAAAAGAGGAAAGGGCAGACACCCAAAGCAGCACTACAACGAGTGAGTGGATGGTGAGTGCCCCACCTACCACCAATTGGTGGCATCCAGCCATCATAAATGATCATCACATCCTACCTCAAACATAACATGGTCATACTTTCAAATCCTCTTCCTTCTGTCTATGGGTGACCCTACACTGAGTGACAAGCCAAATAGTGTCCTGTACACTGGGAAACCATTTACTACGCTGGGTGGTAACCATATGACCAAATTATGGCACCTGGTGGCTTAGTGGGTAATTAAGGTGCTCCAATCAGACTGAGCCAGTGCAAGTTTAAATCCAGGGGATTGTTGGAGTTTATTGGTCACGTAAGGCCACTCAGGGATGAGTGAGGCTGGTCACTCTCATCTTAAATGTCAGGACCAACTTGCCTTGCCAACGGCTCCTACACTCCTCTTAGGGTAACACAGGATTAGATGAATGAATGAATGAATGAATATACTTTCAACAGATTCCCAGGTCTTTTTCTTTCACAGCCACTAAAACTTTATCATATCTTGCCCTTCTGCCAAGTTCCATCATACCCTCTAATAATATGCCTTCATATTATCATGCATTTAGCTGGCTGTAAGCTGTTCCTATTACACTGCACATCTCTAGGTGCATGGTGATTTGGGTGAAGAAATACACCATGCCAGTGAAAAATGTGCACTGCAAACATATCACATACTAGTGCTATTAAGGGTGACATCTCTTACTTGATTTTTACCCAGTATTTTTCCTGGGATATGTGACATTAGTGATCTAAGCACCCAGCTAGTGCTCTGCCTTGCAATTAAAGTAACCCCCCCAAGACAAAAATAAAAAAAAACTTGAGGGAAAAGCCCCAGTAAAGTGAAAACAAAGATCACTCTCACTACAAGGTGGAGCACTTTCCATGTGCTTAGACCCCATTATCCCATAATAAAATGTCATACAATAAGGTAAGTTGTTGCCCAAAAAGACCAACAATACATACTGTATATGTACAACATTACTGTGTACAGATGTTGTGCAGGATACAGTACACCTTGCTGCCCAGTTTATTGTGTACTAAAATGAATGCCCTGGACTGCTGTACAGCTATTACAGTGAACAGCCCTCTCCTCATACAAAGCACCCTCAATATAACCAACTAACTGGTACCAGACTCTTGACATTAAAGCCAAACACCATGCTGTTCAGTAATCTCCCAGGCGCTGTGGCTTTTACAAAAACATTGTTAAATATACAGCATCGTTCAGCTGTATACTCACACAAAATAACATACAGCTGGGTCTAAATGGTTCTTTTTCTCAATAAATGCTCTATTTACTAACTGATGTGTTTATTCTTACCTTTCTGGGAGTAATCACGCTGCAAATAGATCTTGGATAAATCTATGTACATTTCTCATTCAGTATTTACAAGGAAAGTGTGGATGAAGAAAACTGACACTGTACATTACCTGTTACATTACAGTAAATACTACATATTAGAGAACAGCAAAGCAAACAGTACAGAACAGCTGCATGTACATTAAATATAAACTGCATTCCACCACAGGCACAGAGAATCATTCCACCACAATCCTGCACTATACTGTTCACTGCCTATACACTGCTGTACATCTGTTGTTCAGTATTTACAGGGAAAGTGTGGGTAAATTCACTATACATTAACTGTTACATTACAGTAAATACTGTATTACATAACAGAGTATAGCAATGCAAAAAGTACAGAACAGCTGCATGTGCATTAAACATGTATTTAATGCACACACACACAGTGTGTGTGGGAGGGGGAGGGAGGGGACCATGCTGGTGGGTGTTTCCTGCGCATCCATTCTATTACCAAACAAAGTTTGTTAAAAGAACGTTTGGACAACTGAAGGTGATCGTTAAAACTGAAATTCATTGAAAGAGGGTTCGTTATATTGAGGGTTTACTGCATCTAGAGTTTCAAATTTTATCACTCATGGTTAATGGTGTCTTGGCTCAGTAGGCTGTATGACACGCTGCATGAGGGCTGGCCTACCACAAGTACCAACAGTAGATTAACGGGCACTACAGACAAAAGCACTCACAAGTTTTTTATTTATTTTTTTCTACAACCCACTCTTTAAAATTTTCCATTACTTTGGCAAACCAGCCAAAGAGATAAAACATGTCTTCTCCCTCACTTGTTGGTCAATGGCACCGTGCCTGGTTAAAGCCTGATTTCTTCTACAGCTTTGGCACATTTATCCATCAATCATCCAATCCCATGTCGCCCCACAGAGGAGCGTAGGAGCCCAGGGCTAGGTAATTTGGTCCTGACATTTAAGATGAAAGTGACCAGCCTCATTCATCCCTAAGTGGCATTACATGAGCAATAAACCTCAACCACTCCTTGGATATAAACCTTCACCGGCTCAATCCGATTGGAGTGCCATGATTACCCACTAAACCACCAGGCACCATAATTTGGTTATATGGTAACCACTCAGTGTAGTAAATGGTTTCCTGATGTACAGGAAACCATCTGGCTTGTCACTCAGTGTAGATTCACCCACAGGCAGAAGGATGAGGAAAGAATGAAGAAATGAAAGACAGAAAAGGGAGTGTAAAGTCACCCGTAGGCAGAAGAACAAGGAACGAAGGAAGGAAAGAAATACAGAAGAGGATTGAAGGAAAGAAGGATAGGGGAGAGGAAAGGGCAGACACCAGAGAGTAGCACTACATCGAGTGAGTGGATGGTGAGCGCCCCCACCTACCACATATATCATAACTGTATAATTGTTTTTACACCTGAATGAATTGTCAGGTGCCAAGTGTATCCAGTCATCACATTTCAAATTTTTTCACTCCTGAACTGATACTGGAGAGGACTTATAATAACATCATTTGCCCCATTTATCACACTTGAATTTCTTCACTCCTTAGTGAATTAAACAGTGTCAGATGACATCAACTGAGTCAACCGTTTACCACATTAAGCACACTAGAAACTCTTCCCTCTACAATGATTTAATAGGTGTCTGGCGAGACTGCTTTTGAGACCAAACTGCTTACCACATTCATCACACTTGAAATTCTTCACTCCTGAATGAATTAACATGTGTGTGGTGAGAGTTGTCTTGAGTGTAAATAGTTTGCCACATTCATCACACTTGAAATTCTTCAATCCTGAATGAATTAACAGGTGACGAGTGAGACCACTCTTCTGTGTAAATAGTTTGCCACATTCATCACACTTGAAATTCTTCACTCCTGAATGAATTAACAGGTGTGTGGTGAGAGTTGTCTTGTCTGTAAATAGTTTACCACATTCATCACACTTGAAATTCTTCACTCCTGAATGAATTAACAGGTGATGAGTGAGACCCCCCATCTGTGTAAATCGTTGACCACATTCATCACACTTGAAATTCTTCACTCCTGAATGAATTAACAGGTGTGTGGTGAGAGTTTTCTTGTGTGTAAATAGTTTGCCACATTCATCACACTTGAAATTCTTCACTCCTGAATGAATTAACAGGTGTTTTGTGAGATCAGCCTTCTGTGCAAATAGTTTACCACATTCATCACACTTGAAATTCTTCACTCCTGAATGAATTAACAGATGTGTGGTGAGATGTGTCTTGTGTGTAAATTGTGTACCACATTCATCACACTTGAAATTCTTCACTCCTGAATGAATTAACAGGTGACGAGTGAGACCACCCTTCATTGTAAATAGTTTACCACATTCATCACACTTGAAATTCTTCACTCCTGAATGAATTAACAGGTGTTTGGTGAGGCCAGCTTTCTGTGCAAATGGTTTACCACATTCATCACATTTAAAATTCTTCACTCTTGAATGAACAAGTGCATGTTGGATAAGATTTTTCTCATAATGAAATGCTTTACCACACTCAAAACATCTGAACTGCTTAACTTCAGTGGAGGACACTGTGTTCAGGACAATCTCATCGTCAATGATGAACATTTTGTCATCCACCTCACACTCTAACTTTAAATCTGGTTCTTCCTTTACCACTTCCATTAATCTGTCACCCACCTCACATTCTAAATAAACATCTGGTTCTTCCTTTACCACCTCCATTATTTTGTCACCCACCTCACACTCTGACTGTACAGCTGGTTCTTCCTTTACCACTTCCATTATTTTGTCACCCACCTCACACTCTGACTGTACAGCTGGTTCTTCCTTTACCACCTCCAATATTTTGTCACCCACCTCACACTCTGACTGTACATCTGGTTCTTTCTTTACCACCTCCAATATTTTGTCACCCACCTCACACTCTGACTGTACAGCTGATTCTTCCTTTACCACCCCCAATATTTTGTCACCCACCTCACTCTCTGACTTTACATTTGGTTGTTCCTTTACCACTTCCATATCATTCCTTCCACCTCTCTCAACTTCCATCATACTTCAGTTACTCTACCTTGGTGTTAATCTTACTGTCTACCACCAACAGGATGACTTACCTTCACTGTACCAATGCTCTGTCATAAAATGCTCTCATTACAATGAACAATAACTGTCAAAAATTCATCACTATTACTGGATAATAATTGCAAATACATAAAAAGTATAAAATTTCAACACAGACTAATATTCCTTTAACCCTTTGGCCGCAACCTATCATTACACGGCCTAATTCCCTAAAAAATCTATCTATCTATCTATTGACAGACACCATAATCCCATTAGGGGTGGCCATTTGACTTTGAGTTATTTATTTTATGGGGAGGAGCACTAACCCTCCACCAACCCACTTGTTGACACGTAGGGAGCACGTATGGTTTGGTTATATGGTTACCACCCAGCGTTGTAAATGGTTTCTTGGCTTACAGGAAACCATTTGGCTTGTCACTCAATGTAAAGCCACCCGTAAAGGAAAGAAAAGCAGTAAGAAGTGACAGGAAAGATGGGAGAAATAGGAAGAGAGGAGGGCACGAACAGAAAAAGAATGACAGAGGCTAAGGAAGAAGTAGGCAGCACTACATCAGGTGAGTGGAGGCGGTGGCTCAATCGGTAGAGAGGCGGCTTGCAGTCCCACGGACCCAGGTTCAAATCCCGGCTTGGGCAGGGAACAGTTTAAGGATTTGAATTTCATTAAAATCAAGCATTACTGATCTACCAGAAGACCTGCCGACATGTCGCAAAAATACCCCCGCTAATACCAATACATCAGTCTTGTATGAGACAGCCCTAGCATGTATTCAATATGGAGGGTGGGTGTTGGCGCCAAAGTGGTGACATGTAGAGGTGTATGGTATGTAAAAGGACTGCTGGGCCTTGAAAGGAGGCTGTAAAGCCTATGCCCAGAGTCGGACACATTAAAAAAAAAAAAAAATGTACTAATTATAACTTTGTTGTTACTTTTCCAACAGGAAATGACCATGAAGCTTCCATTTTTTGTGTGTGATAATGGTAAAAAAAAAAAAAAAGCACCTAAATCTATGAGAAAATTGTGATTGCCTGAGAAAAAAATGCAAAAATAATTTATTTTTGTTACTGTGTAATTTTGTAATAATGAAGAGATTATTTAAGTCAAGCAAAGTTTTTCACCTGTATATCTACACTAGACACATGTACACTGTTTGTTAAGTCAAGCAAAGTTTTTCACCTGTATATCTACACTAGACACATGTACACTGTTTAGTGGCACATAAGAAAAATCAAAATTTACCATATTTGTACAAGAAAATTGTAATTTTCTGAGAAAAAATGCAAAAATAATTTTTGCTATTCTCTAATT